>SNQJ01S0066956.1:35162-47262 GCA_010110895.2 Picea sitchensis | reverse complement strand
TTCTAGTTAGAGATAGAGAAACCAAGGAGTTGGTGCTTCCTTCTAGTGGGCGCTAGAGAAAAATAGAGAGTTGGTGCTCTCAGCAAGTTGCAACTTGCAAAACAGAGGTTGTATCCTCACAATGAGTTGGTGCTCAAATGTGTGATAATGTAAAGAATGTAAATAATACTTATCATATAAAGAAGAAGAGGTTTTTACCCTGTATGGGTTTCCTTGGGAAATTTTGATCTCTGTGTTTCTCATATATGTGACTGATGCTTAATGTGCCATTGTTCATTTCCCTGCATTATTGTGATCATCATTGAGTGCCTTGTAAATATTTTTAAAAGAAGCATAATTGTTTAAGCACGGTCACAACTAATTCAGCCCCCCCTCTCAGTTGTCCAACAGTATCCTCATTTCATTAATTTAGCCAAATTTCACAGCCTTCCTCTTGAGAAATAAGCATGCTTTATTTTCCACCATATTTTCTCCCATAGGAGTCTCAGTGTCGTTGTTTGTTATAAGATTTGAATCCTTAGACACATTCTCTTGTTCATGCAATTTTTCATCATCAGAAGTAATCAAATTAAACAAGTAGATCCATATAACTTTAATTCCATCTTATTGATGAACCCATCTTCTACTGATACCTATCATCACCAATCCTTCGTCAAGCTCAAAAGATATGATATTCAATAAATATCTTATTCAAAGAATCCACCAATGTCACTCACCCAATGTATATATTTCCTCTTGACATTAATGATAATAATTTCAAATATATGTATTGTTATATTCAACCTTGATGCAAGAGCATTTCTCCAAGCCAACTACGCGCCAGCCAACCAGCACACCTAGTGCACATTCAATGGAAGGAGAGAGGCGCAACCCTCTCATTTTTGAAATTTTGAATTGTATTAAATGTTGTAAGGTCGGTAGAGCCAAAGTCATGCCTTTGCACATGTTGTAGTTAAAGGATGCCTTAAATGTTTTAAGGCTGAGATCTAGATCTGATTTTGACTAGACAAGCATTCAATGTAAATTGAACACAAGTTAATGAGAGTTGGTGAGAATGGAGGGAAGAGCTCGAAGAGCCCCCTCATGTAAAAGATATTGGATCTTGTTTTGAGAGGAGTAGAGTCTGCAGAGAGTAGAGAGAGTCTGTAGAGAAAGAAGAGAGAGCAGAGAGAGAGAGCCGAGACTCTGTTGCATTCTGATCTTGAACACATTGTGAAGAGACATTTTCATATTAATACAATCAGAGAAGTTTTTCCTACATGTTATTATGTGTATGATGAATGAATGTCTTTATGTGTTAATATATGTTGTAGATGTTTGTTAGGTTTCATTTGCAGGTTACAGACAAAAGTTGTTGTCTGTTGGGTTTACTGATTTCAGGTCTGGTTCTTTGTGGCTTCATGCAAGAGGTTGCATGACAGAACACTGTGGGTTTTGTAAGCCAGTGCATAGAGTGCACTTCTGAATTCTGCAGAATTTGGACAAAGTCGTGCCAAGAGGGTGCACCAGAGGAAGTATTAGACCCAGAGAGAAGCCTAAAGGTTGTTGAACACCTTGGAGGTAAGACTGTGCAGAGGAAGGCACAGAGAAAATAGAATCACTGAGGGTTCTATGGAAGCTCTACCAGGAGGGCATTGAGCAAGTGAATAGAGTGCACAGAAGAACTCTATTTTGAGTTCAGTGAGAAGAAAGAGTCACTGGGGATTCTAGAGAACTCTGCCAAGAAGGCTTTGAGTTGGTGCAAGTGTGCACAGAAGGAACTCTTTCGAGTTCTGAGATAGGAGAAGTGTTAGGGAGAAAGACACTCATAGAGTTGTTGAATACTCTGTTTTTTCAGCAAAGATTGCTTGAGAAGGAGGTTGCCAAGAGGGCATCAAATTCCCCTTTGAAGGGAGAGAAAAAGGGATAAGTCCCTTAGAGATCAGAGTTTGAAAATCTTAGGACGGATAGCACAGTTGTGTGCAGGGACCTTACAAGGAGTGCAGAGGTTGAGAAACCCTTTGAGGTTCAGAGAAACAAAGCTCAGGAGGGACATCGTTCCTAGACTGTAGGCGAGCTCATCAAAGTCAGATCGAGCTCATAGAGGAAGCAAAGGCCGAGGCTTTTAAAACTTTGTAAATATTTCAATGGAAAGGAAGAAGGGCATGCTCAACATAGAGCACAACTGCCATTAGATCAATTGGAGAGAAAGAGATCTGAGCCATCAAATCTTGTGCAAAGACTCGATAGTCATTGGATTCGGAGGAAGGCGCACAAGGAAGAAAAAGAGTAGTTGAAATGGATGGTCGAGACACTTCATGGAGAAGTGCCGAAATGTCGTGACCCGTTGGATCACACCAAGTTGCGAGGGAGTTAAGCCCGTAGAAGCAGCCCAGGAGAGGATATGTATGGACAGTGGAGACGCTTCATGGAGAAGTGCCAAAGTTGTGAGAGTCGTTGGATCTTGCATAACAGTGAGGAGATTAAGGTCGAGTGTCTTCCAACACTCTAAATCTCAGGAGGAGTATCGACCCTTGGATGCGAAGCATCAGGAGTCGTTGGATCATTTCATGAATTCAAGGTTCGTGAGTTTGGAGGGGCAAACCAAACTCCTGGTTTCACGAAGTCTCAAGTCGTGAGGAGAAGGGACAATCGTTGGATCCAAGTCACGGGAGAACCATTGGATCAGAACCTCGACATGGTATCACATATCGGGGGTTGGAAGAACCACTTTTCGATTGTCGAAGTCATGAAGTACCGAGAGCTGAGGGCTCATGCGAACACGTGGTGCGTCCATTAGGTGGGGACCGCGTGGTTGATAGGTGGCATGTACTCATCACTTAGGAAGGATTCAACACCCTATTGACTTATCGTGCTTCAAGGTTTCACAAAGGAGGAGCACGAAGGCTCAACACTCCAACTGACGAAGTTGGGAGTTACGAGAAGTGCTGAAGGAGTCAACCTTTGTTGACCTTTCACGTTTCATGGATTCGCAAAGGAGGAGCATGAGGGCTCAACACTCTAACTCACAAAGTCATGAGTTGCGAGTAGTGCTAGCGCTTAGCCCTAGCCAGTGGTTATGTGTGAAAGGCGCTAACAAGGGAGGATCCATACCCGTATCGCATCTCAGGTATCGAAGGTTTGGAGAAAGAGGAGTCGAGAGCTTCGACTAACGAACTCGCGAGATCACAAGTTGCAAAAAAGTGCCTTTGGTGTAGGCCTTGGTCATAGCATTGTGGTCGCTTGGAGGAGGTGAATCTCACGCCTAGTGCCTGTTCGCACAAGTGGGGTTTTGTATGGACTTGTGGATTCATTTGTGAGGTTCCAAATAGGGATTCAAGAGAGCCACTTCAACTCGAGGAGAATTTAGAACGATCCTGTGTGGATCTTGGCCCAAGGGTCAGGTGTCTATGTCAGTTGTGGTATCAAAGCTTGTTTCTGTCGGTATATTGCAGGCAGAGGGAGCGAGAGGAAAAAAGAAGACAGAGTGTTGAAGCTCTGTGGTGATTGTTGCAGGATGCAGCAACAAATAGACAGTCAGGTCAACTGTAAAAAGAGGCTAGAAGCACTCACGGTTGCAGAGTGACAGCAACAAGTTTTCGAGGAGAGCAAATAGGAATAGGAAGATGGCTACTGAAGGCCATGGACGTGGTGGAAAGAAGAACCATTAGCAGAAGAGTAAGGCTGAGAAGGATAAAGAACTCACTGAGATAAGAGCGAGGATGGAAGAGCTTGCACTGTGGGTGCAGAAGAATGAAAAAGTGCGATGGGTATATGAATGGCCCATGAAAACGAAGGCGAAGTGGCCAATCAAGGAGTTTTTGGCCAAAAGACAACAAAGGATGTTGAAAATATGGTTGAGGTATGTTGAAAGCCTCAGAGACAGAGAAGAAGTGGTTCATGTGTGTGAACCAGAAGTTGGGAGAAATCTCAGTGATGATGGGAATGAGAAGAGATCAATGGAAGATCTCATGATCTACCAAGAAGGCAGTGAAGAAATTTCAGATTGCCAGAAGGGCAATGAGATGAGATCGTTGGAGGATCTCATAGACTGCCAAGTGGGTAGCAGAGAAATCCCATATTGCCAGGTGGGCAAGGGAGAGCATATGAGATTGTCTGAAAGTCTCAGGAACTCAGGGATGAGTTTGGATTAGCAAGAGGGGTTGATAGAGGAGGATCAGAAATGTCTTCTGGTCATTGGAGGAATTGAGATGTTCCTTCCACTTAGCCCAGTTGAGGCCAGAGAATGTGTTGCAGATGTAGCAACAGAAGAAGGACAACCAACAATGACTATCATAGAGGAAGAAGAAGAACATGAAGATAAGATACTCACTCCATGGGAGTTGGAGTTAGAGATGATGGAGTATTGGTTAAGACATCCAGAGCTAGTAGATGACTGCCAAGAGTAGACATTCATGCATATGATAGCAGAGGAGCATTTTGAGGAATCGCTCAGGAATTTCAGTCAGGGAGCTTAGAAGATGATGATGACTGCAATGCCAAGGCATGCAGCAGCAGATGAAGAAGAATTCCAATCTGAGGAGCAGCTAGAGGAAGTTAGAGATATGCCAGCAGAAGAGGTGATAGTCAAGCTGTCAGAGGAGGAAGATGAGAAGAGACTCAGTGATGAAACTGCAGAAGAGGAATTTGCAGTAGAGTGGCCAGCTAGTGCCACAAAAGAGGAAAAATATGGCATGGGAGATCATGATGATCTACCCACCGATAAGGAAGAAGTGCAGTGGAGAAGAATGCAAAAGGAGAGCTAGCCACTGCAGTAGCTGGACGAGATGATTGAGGAGATCAGAAGGTTGATGTTGATGATCAGATCAGTAGAAGTGGTCAGTAAAGGGAATATGAGTACAGGAATACCTGCAAGAGCAGGACAACAGAAGCAGTAGCAACAGCAAAGCGATGGAGCAGATCGACAACTCCAAGGAACTTTTTGGGATTCGATTGTTTCAACGCACTCTCATTGGAATTTCTTCGCAATGGTATATTGAGCTACTCAGGGGAACATATGGATTATTTAATCAGTTGGTAGTGGACTTTCTCAAACACTTTCAGTTGCCCATTCGTTATGATGTTGGCCTCGAACTTTTGTTGAATTTATACCAAGACACCACCACTCATATCTTAGATCATATCTAGGAGTGGCGTAGATGGAGGTGGTTGATTAAGACCCCCATACCCCCGACCTTTCTTCTAGAATGGTTTCTAAAGTATTTTCACCCTCCTATCTCGAAGAACATTTCTAATTCCAGGGTCTCCAACGAGGAAGAAGATATCTTTAGAGCCCATCAATTAGATTTAATATATGCTCAGTCTGGGATATTATATCACCTTCTTTCAGAAGCACCACGGTCAAATTACGATCCTAGGAAAAAACTCGAACCTCATGTCGATGGAATTGTAGGATCCACCAATGTAAATCCCACAGACTTAGCAATGAAGTCTGTCGGAGGGTCTACTTCATAAGGATCCTCCAAACCCACCCAGTCGGCAGATGTACATTCTGTTCAATTGTCGAAAAACCCAAATAGTGACCAACAACCATATGGGAATAAAAGGAAAGGTTGAAACAACCATAAGGGTGGGAAAAATGGCAACAAACCCAAGGACAAAGATAATAATGGGAAACAGAATGATAATGCTAGAGAGGCCAAGAAAGAGAAACGTAAGGTGAAGTTTCCTTGTAAACTTTGTACTGATGACCACTTTACACATTTATGCCCCAAACTCACGGAGGCTATGAGACTTTTAAACCTACCACCTGCTGTGCTGACGAATCCATTCCCACACAATCAACACTTAGCCTCGAGCTCTTCGAATGCTGGAAATGTGCCTGGTGGAGGTCAAAACCCACCGTCACAAGATGGCGAGTGTGTTTGTATCAATATGGTCGACGCAAAAATCGATGTAGCTAGCCGTTCTCGAGATTGTAGCTCTTCAAAAGCTAGCACCAGCCTAGAAGCTTCTCCTCCCCCTCCAGAGATGAACCTACAGATTGAGAAACCAGAGCCACTGCCCCATATTTCAATAGGAGTACTCAGGCTCTCTACTCACAACCCTAATGCTAGAGTTGCCCATAAATACTCTATCGTTGAGGATTTGCGCCAAACACCTTATGCAATGTCTGATCCAGGTGGATATCGGAGGCCGCCCACCTTCTCCAACTGGCCCAAAACATGTTTCTAGCAATTTTGGTAATTTACTATTTTTAGCAGTTTTTAACTTCCGAGGCCATTTTGAGGCCCTAAACAATGTTTTTTGAGAAAATGCGGAGCAACATGGATCGTAGATCAATGTTTCTCACCCAAAAGTTGTATTTCTTGGATAGACCTTTCCAACGAGCTATCATACGCCTAAAATGCAGATCGTATGCAAAAGTTACGACCCCAAGAAGTTGATGTACTCACTTACCCAAACGGGGCCCACATGACTTTTGGCGCTTCATCTCCTAGGGTTAGGTTTTTGGATGTCTAGGACTTTTGGCATTCCTGTTTATTGTAAAAAGGCCTTCATAGCCTCATTGTAATCATCCTCTTGTGAATGCGAGTAGCCGTCACATCTCTTCTCAGAGATAAGCTGCCACCATTCTAGCGAATCTTTCACTCTATATTTTTACAGACTCTGTACATTTCTTTCATTAATAGAAATCGTGTATTACTATATATCTGTGACTCTGATTTTATTTCCGCTATATCTCTATTATATTGTTGTCTCTCTTGCAATATCTCTAAATATTTATGTGGTATATCTCCGCTCTCATTTCGTGCCGAAAATAATCTGGATCAGTGGTATCAGAGCAGGCTGCTCTTGATCGTTTTTCAGTGCATGTCCCTGACGAGGTCTGAATATAGAAAGTTGGGTCTCGAGCTTGTCTCTCTTGAGGACAATCGCNTGCAACAACTCAGGGGGAGCGTGTTTTCTTTGACATTGATGTCAAAGGGGGAGAAAAGGAGTTGTCTAGATCGGATGCTATAGTTGAAGGTCCAAATAGATTAGCGCAGCCGTTCAGGGTTGCCATCAATGCCAAAGGGGGAGATTGTTGGAAGGTTTACAGTTGGGAGTAAGCTTGTCATTGATGGCAAGAACATCGATGGAAAAGATCAACATGATCAGCAGTGCAGTGATAATGGAAGAGTAAACTCCATTTTAGAATTTCGGATACCGAGAGTTGAAGTGTCGAAACACTTCACCACCGAAGTGGCAAAATCGTGAAGTGGGGAAATCACGAAGTGGTGTTGAAGCGTCGAAACACTTCACCATAGAAGTGGTGAAATGAGAAATGATCCTAGCCATTGGATCAAGGTGTGATCTGGGCCATCAGATCAAGGAGGTGAATATGGAAGACCACATCAGAAAGGACAGTCATGGACCATTGGATCAAGAGGACGGGTGGCGAAAGATCAGAGCTAGTAAAAGACTCCATTTCAGAGTTTCGCGAATTATGACTTGGAGTGATGAGAATCTCCATCTAAGGATTAGCAAGATGCAAGATCACGAAAATATCAGGACCATCAGATCACCAAGAATGAGGACCATTGATCTGAGCTCCATCTCGGAGTCTCACCTATCGCGACTTGGAGTGATAAGAATCTCCATCTAAGGATCAGCGAGATGCGAGATCATGAAAAGATCAAGACCATCAGATCACCAAGAACGAGGACCGTTGATCTGAGCTCCATCTCGGAGTCTCGCCTATCGTAACTTGGAGTGACGAGAATCTTCATCTAAGGAACAACGAGATGCAAGATCATGAAAAGATCAGGACCATCGGATCACTAAGAATGTGGACCATTGATCTGAGCTCCATCTCGGAGCTTCTCCTATCGCGACTTGGAGTGACAAGAACCTCCATCTTAGGAACAACAATATGCGAAATCACGATTTAATCGCAACCGTCAGATCAAGGTGTGATCAGGACCATTGATCCGACTCCATTTTGGAGTTTCGCGAATCGCGACTTGGAGAGGAAAGAAACATAACCACAAGAACGTTGAAATCGCGATATGCTAAATCGTGATATGATCTGAGTTGTTGAATCAAGATCAGATATGAACCGTCGAATCATAGGACAAGTGGCAAGCGATTGGAATTTCACTGAATTGGAGTCAATGGAGCATGGTGTGGAAACTCGCAAAATATGAAACGCCTTTTTGGCACAGCCTATGGTCACTACCGGTGGTCACGAGAAGGGAAGGAGTCAGTTTAGATAAGCTCCATTTTGGGGTTTCGGGGATCGCAACTTGGAGAGTTGAGATGCCTCATCTCTAGATTCACGAAATGCGAAATTGAGAAAGCGCTTAATGCATAAGCGTGTGATCACAGCCATTGGGCACATCGATGGAAGATGGAGGAAGAAGCTAGAGGTGCTAAGCTTCACCACAGGGATCCCGAAATGCTAAATTACGAAATGGAAAAATAGGAACACGATTATTTATTCTTAATCCAATGGTTCAGGTGAAGTTGAACAAGATCAAAGGGCTACTTTTGCACTTCTCAGTGTAACAGCTAAAACAAATGATGATCTATGCCAGAGGACTTGAAGAGGAATGAGTGTGATCACCAAAGAAGATGAAGAGTCTCAAGGCATCTTCCAATGGATTGAGGATTATTGATACAGGTGATTGACAGATGGAAGGGGATTGAAGTCTGTAGCTGAAAATAGAAAGGATAAGCTCGTCTAAGATAGGGAAGATGAAGAGTCTCGACTTCTAGAGAGGTTGAGGAATCTTAGCATGACATCCAATGATGTTGAACGTGTGAGAAAACCACTAGAGAAGCTAAAGGGTTACCATGATGATCAGAAAGAGCACTCGACATGTGGAGGAAATGAACGTGGTGTGAGAAGTCAGAGGGATTGTGCACATTTCATGCACAAGTAGCACAGAAGCTATAAGTACACGATACAGAGAAGAGTTGCGGTTGTTGTTGGTGTAGCTGTGATTGTCATTGTTGAAGGTGATTCATGCGTGAAGAAGGAGGGGAGTGCAGCAGCTGAATTGAACAGAAGAGGAACTATGTAGTGAATGTACATGGTGCACAGAGTAAAAAAGGCAGAAGAACACACAATGCAAGTCATGTGTGCAGGAAGACAATGAGGTAGACAAAGCAATGAAATGCAACAAAACAGTGATGAGTCTGGTAAGCCATTGTTGAACATTATATCACTATAATGAGTTTCAGTAGCAAAGATTTATAAAACAGGGTGGTAGGGAGGTTCTAGGGAGGACTGTTTTCCTCAGAGTTTCAAGTGGGTGCTTAAACACATGGAGTTGTAGCTTCCTTCTAGTTGGTGCTAGAGAAATCAGGGAGTTGGTGCTTCCTTCTAGTTGGTGCTAGAGAAACCAGGGAGTTGTAGCTTCCTTCTAGTTGGTGCTAGAGAAACTAGGGAGTTGGTGCTTCCTTCTAGTGGGTGCTAGAGAAAACAGAGAGTTGGTGCTCTCAGCAAGTTGCAGCTTGCAAAACAGAGGTTGTAGCCTCACAATGAGTTGGTGCTCATATGTATGATAATGTAAAGAATGTAAATAATACTTATCATATAAAGAAGAAGAGGTTTTTACCCTGTATGGGTTTCCTTGGGAAATATCTGTTTCTATGTTTCTCATATATGTGACTGATGTTGAATGTGCCATTGTTTATTTCCCTGCATTATTGTGATCATCATTGAGTGCCTTGTAAATATTTTAAAAGAAGCATAATTGTTTAAGAACGGTAACAAGTGATTCACCCCCCCTCTCAGTTGTCCAACAGTTGTAGCACACCCAACCACCTAAGTACCCTTTTAAAGGATGGGGTATTAAAATTTTGCTTTTTCTCAATCATCTCAATACCTCTTCTTGAGGGCACCATTGTCTTCTGCTCATCAAGATATTTCCAACGACTGTCATCATGCCCCAAACCAAGTTTTGGATCAAAATATATGGTCTCCCAAAGTTCTCGGGCCTCCATTGGATCAAGTCCACCTTACTGCTACGTGGAATCCACGTAGCCTCTTAATACTCATGCCATCTGACATGGCATCTGCCACCGGGCATGTTAATTTCATGTACCCAATCCTTTTTACTTCTCTTCGTTGTCATTGGAATTTTACTCCCATCGAGTCTCAACACTCCAACACTAAAATTTCTGACGACGATCCCATATCGGGACTGCGTCAGATCCAACCATCTTTGGGTTGATCATCCCACGAATCTGGTTGCGTTGGTGATCTCAACTAGCATGTGGGTTATCGAAAACACCCCATCCAAAGTTTTGATGACAACACATCTAGATCTAACGGTCCAAATATCTTATTTCCTTCAATGGATGAACAGTCAAAATCTATATATGAACAGATCCTACAGTCCTAGGGCCAAGCATCCGATAGCTCTAAATGTGTCAGCGATCCTATTTTGTGTGGGGATAACACCCCTCCCATCTAATATTTTTTATCTGACGGTCCACAAGCTACTCAACTAACAACTCTCATTATTTTTTCGGTGCCTTAATCATTGTTGGTATTGTTGGATAACACGCAGCCTTACTAACCCTTCACATTTCGTCAAGGATACTTCAACGAGCCAGATATCGTCATTGCCACATCCCTGATGAGATTTACAGTTCTCAATAGTTCTCTTGACAAATGCTGACACCTATTGTCCGTCGGGACACACTAGCTTCCACACTGACGAAACTTATGGCACTCATATAATGTCATGACCACCCCTTCACTATGAAAAAGGACTGTGACACATGGAATAACCATTTTTTGACATGTGGACCTCCAAGTGGACTTGATGTGGCATACATGTCATCACATATGTACTCGACTTGTCCGTTTAGGTGTTTCCACCTATCCTACTCGTGACATGATAACCACCAAGATAACAACTTTGTCTCCCTGACGTTACTCCCCTTTTCCCATACTCACCAAGGGGAATGGTAGGGCCCATGACTAATCAATGACTATCATTCATCACGACCACCCTCTGATCAATGACTCATATTTCCTCGGAGTTTCTCGTGTCGAAGAGCCTGGTAGAGCCTACACTAGATCAATGACTATCGTTTCATCACAACTCTCTCCGATTAACGGCTCAAATATTCCCTTGGAGTTCCTTCGTCAGAGTGTAACTCCGTAACTCACTCTGATTAGTACCCTGTGATGAATGGTAAGGATATTTTCATGGAGATCTAATGGTAGGGATTAAGACATTTTTCCTCAGGTATGAAACCAACGAGGTTCGTACTCATCCTAACCTACAAATTTCAAATTAATGTGTGTACACCTCTGTATATGTTGGTTGCCACATGTCCTGATACATGGCCTCGCCACCTGGTAATGACACGTGACACTCATAATCCAGCACAAGGTCCTACCTGAAAACTCAATTCTACTTGACACATGGAAAATTGCCCTCATGACATGTGGTCTGACCTTCGTATGTCATGTGGACCAATTTCAATTGTTTGTCTCATCATTGGGTGTACGGTCCTTCTCAAATCGCAATATTGTAACTCAAAACCAATGGCGAGGATATGATCTTACGTTCACCGATCTATGGTCTTGCTCATCCCTCAGAGTCCTTCCTTCAAAGTGTATCTCCTCCGAGTTTTCAACTTACTCTGAATGACATCCTTCAAAGAACGACTAGGATTATTTTATCTCACCAGATCGATGACATAGATCAAATCTCACCCTTTCTCTGATTAACAGTCCATATCTCCCCTTGGAGTCTCCTCATCGGAGCCCATCTCTGTGACTTACTCTGAATGGCACCCTTCGATGGACGGTGGGGATATATTATCTCTCCAAATTGATGGTCGAGATTTAATCCTTCCCCTACACCAATAAAGGGTCTAGATCTAAGAGCTAAGAAAAATCGACGATCACAATTCCTTTGAGGAAAAACATTTGGTCCAGGACTTAGCCAAATTTTGACGAGGGCTTTCTTGAGTCCTTTTAAACACTTCTAATTTTTTGAGAACTCTTTCTTGGGTCCAAGTAATTCGATTTCCTACCTAGGGTTCCTTTGTTTCAGCTTATCCCACAAGGAGTCCTTTGTTGCAAGGATCCAAACGTGGCAACACATAGGTGCACACACACACACACATATCAATAGCCACAATGACACTT
>SNQJ01S0066956.1:16700-31645 GCA_010110895.2 Picea sitchensis | reverse complement strand
AATTTACTTATATACAAATTTTTGGAAGATGTCGGTGACTACTGAAGGGTGTGCCACTCTCCACCCTACCATAGGAAAGGTTGTGCTATGCAATGCTATAGCCATCCACCCCCGAGCCAAGATACGATGCCACAAGAGTATAAATGGTTTTTCCGCAAGTTTTCCAGAGAACATATATTACTTTTTCACTTTTGTTTCCCTTTTCCTCGCACCAGAGAGTTCTCTTAGTCTCTGGGGCAAGTGCTCTAGCTTTTCCCCGATTTTGTGTCTTTCTATCTCCCCCCTCTTCTTATTGTCCTTTGTCCCTTTATTTTTCATATATTCTTCCCCAATACATCGTGGGTCGTGTTAGAAGCTTATTGATGGGGACTTATGCCCATCCTTCATTGATTTTCGAAGGAGACTACTAAACTACCAACCTGACTGGTAATCGAATATTCGGGGCTTAGGACATTTCAGGGTGTGCATTGTTTTAAATTGACGGGGTACTACCTAGCAAGGTTACTTCAACAAGTAATAGCTTCCCTCTTGCACCATTTCTCTCATGAAATCATAACATGTGAAGGCCACCCATTTAGTAGTAGTTCAACATCTCCATGTTGCATTAATAACCAAATATTTACATTACATAATTTATAAAAGGTCCATTGTATTTCAATAATCACATAACAGGAATTTTTATAGTTTTGGTGACAGTAATAGTTATAATTACAGACTGGGGGAAATAGGGGTGTTACAATCCCCTCCCCCTTAAAGGAACACCCCCCTCGGTGTTCTATCTGCTGCAAAAAATCTATATACAACAGTGAACAAAAAAGGGTATGCATGTTTCATGGCATCCTTCAGTTCTCGGGTAGCTTCATCTAGACCAAAGTGTTTCCACTACACCTTGACCTTTGCAATGGTTCTATTCCTAAGTGGTATTTCTTTCCTGTCTAGTATTCATTGTGGCTCTGGAAGGAATTCTCCCTCTGGCTCCACCTGGACCATAGACCAGTCAATTATATGATTAAAATCATGTACATATTTCTTTAGTAATGAAACATGGAAAACATTATGCGCTTTCACTGTGGGAGGAATTGTTATTCTATAGGCTACAGGTCCCACTCTTCTAGGTCTAATTCAGAGATACATGTGATCCACTACTTTGAACTCTTTATGAGTCCTTTTGTTGTTTGTATAACTATGTTGTCTGTCTTGGACCACTTTTAGATTTTTCTTTATTTGAGCTACTTGTTGTTCCAACTCCTTTAGCATGTTTTTCCCAAGTGTAATTATGTCCATTGGGTTGTTGCAATTGATTGGAATATTGCATTGTCTACCATAGAGAGCCTCAAAAGGACTCATTTTCAAGGATTCTTGATAGCCATTGTTGTACGAAAATTCTACCAATGGTAGGTATTCTTCCCATTTCTTGGGTTGATGCATCACATGCATCCTTAACATGTCTTCCAATACTCATTTTACCCTCTCTATCTACCCATCAATTTGAGGGTGATAGGTTGTACTAAATAAAACTTTAGTTCCAAAACCAACAAACAAAGATTTCCAAAATTCTGAGGTGAATTGTGTATCTCTATTAGATATGATTTCCCTAGGCATCCCATGTAGCCTAAATATTTCTTTCATCAAAATATTGGCAATATCTATTACCTTGCATGTGGACTTTACCGGGATAAAGTGAGCAACTTTGCTCAACTTGTCCACAACTACCATAATGGCATCATTTTGTTTGGCCGATTTAGGTAATCTTGTGATAAAATGCATGGAGATTGTTTCCAATTTCCACTTTGGAATAGGTAGGTTCTATAACAGCCCTGATGTATGCTTTTGTTTCACCTTAACCTATTGGAATTCCAAACATTTAGCTAAATAACCAGCTATGTCTTTTTTCATTCCTAACCAACAAAACAGTTTCTTAGTGGTTGTGATCATTTTCTGATAACCAGGATGACCAGTGTATGGTATTTAATGTAGTTCATACATGATGAACATCTTCAAGTCATCATAATCTTGGATATACAACCAACATTTGTAGGTTAACAATCCATCATTCAACAATTTATAGCCATCATATTTCAATCCTATGGGTTCTTGTTTTAGATATGTCTTTATAGTTTTGACAAGTTCATATGTTTCTTGTGCACTCTTAACTCTTCTCTTGATGTCTGATTCACAGGTGCTTACAACTTCCAAGTGAATCACTTTCATGATTCTACTGAGGGAATCAAGCACTCTATTTTATTTTCCCTTGATACGTTTGATTTCAAAATCAAATTCACTAAGGAGAGCCATCCATCTGGATTTTATAGCATTTAGTTTTGGATGGTCAAACAAATACCTTAGTCCACTATGGTCTGTCATGAGCGCAAATTTTCTTCCTAGGAAGTAATTTCTCCACATTTTTAATGCATGAACTATGGAAGCTCATTCTTAGTCATGGGTCACATAATCCATTTCATGTTTATTCAATTTCCTAGATTCATAACAGATTACATGCCCTTCTTGCATGAGGGCTCCTGCAAGTCCTTCTTTGCAGACATATGTGCACACAAGGAAATCCTTGTCTAGGTCTGCAATCTTCAACACATGTGCATTGGTCAATAAATTTTTTAGTTGTTGAAAACTATCTTCACACTCTACCGTCCAAACAAATTTTATTCCCTTTTTCTAAAGGGAGGTGATTGGAAAACCAATCTTGGTAAACCCATTTATGAACCTTTTATATTACCCTACTAGGCCCATAAAGGACCTGATATTAGTTACATCTTTTGGTGTAGGCCAATCCATAATGGATTTGATATTTCCAGGATCGTCTTCCACTCCTTCATCAGTGATGACATGGCCTAATTAATGAACTTGTTTCTGGAAAAATTTACACTTACTAAACTTTGCATAGAGATTGTGTTCTCTCAGCACTGGAAGCACTAACTTGAGATGTTCTTCATGCTCTTCCCTGATCTTATAATAGATTAGGATATCATCAATCAAAACTAACAAAAATATTTCCAAAAACATGTTGAGCACACTATTCATCAAGCACATGAAGGTGGTTGGTGCATTGGTAAGCCCAAATGGCACCACCACAAATTCATAGTGCCCATACCTTTTCCTAAAGGTTTTTTTTTTTTTATGTCTTCATCCTTAATCCAGACCTGATGGTATCCATACCTCAAATCAATCTTGGAGAAAATTGTAGCACCCCTTAACTAGTCAAATAAGTCATCAATTCTCGGCAAAGGATACTTATTCTTAATTATCATTTTGTTGAGTTGACTATAGTCTATGCACAACCTGAGTGTGCCATCCTTATTCTTCACAAACAAAGTTGGTGCTCCCCAAGGAGACACACTATGCCAAATGTAACCCTTTTTCAACATCTCCTTCAATTATAATTTGAGCTCAACTAGCTCTGAGGTACTCACCCTATAAGGTTCTCTAGACATTGGCACCACTCCAGGTACAAGTTCTATTGAGAAGTCAATGTCTCTTCTTGGAGGCAGACCTGGTACCTCTTCTAGGAATACATATATGTATTCTCTCAATATAGGATGGTCCTCTAGGATTGGTTTATGGCCTTCAATAGAGTTCAATACTTGTATTGCATACAAAGGAAATACTTTCCTGCAATACTTCTTCACTTGAAGGGTTGATATTTGTCTCACTGAGACAAGATTTTGAATTCCTTGTAGGGTCCTTCTCTTCCCTTCCTCATATTCACACTCTAATATTTTATTATAAAAATCCAACTTGGATATATGGGAATCCAACCAGTCCATGCCAAACAACATGTCATAAGATTCTAAGGGAAGTATGTTCAGGGTTTCTTTAGTAAAAAATTCATTCATAATGAATTAGCATGCTAGTATGACCTCTGTTATCTTCCTCTTTGTTCCAGTGGCCAAATGTACTAGCCATGTTTTAGCATATTTCACTTGTTGTAATTTACATTTCTCAACGGTTTGAGGAGAAACATAACTTAAATTCAAACCAGGGTAAAGAAAAAAAGAAACAAGATGGTTGGTAATCATACCTTCCATTTCCACCACTAAGGCTTGGTGGTCTGCTTGACTATTATCCAAGGATGCATGAATTTGTGGTATACTTATGGCCACATCATCAATCATGGTATCCTTGTAGACGTTGTAGAATATCCTACTATCTGGCTTCCTATGAGGGCAATCCCTCAGCAGATTTTCTTCTCCACATCCCCAACATTTTAATGGATCTCTCTTTGTACTATCACTCCTTCTTGGGATGATCCACAAGTTTTATTTCCACTTTGAGATGGAAATTTCTGTTGATTCACACTCTTAGTGGGAAAGCTCATCTTAGAACTCTTCCCAAAATTATTAAAATTTGACGGTTTAACTACCTTCTTCTTGAATCCCAATTTACTTTTCTTCTTCCAGTCCTTGGGATAGTCTTCTTTGTGGAGAATTATTGATAGAAGTACCTATCCTTTTGAATGGAATATTCCAAGGTCTTAGGTTCATCAAACTTGATTATGTTTCAGAAGGATGGAGGGATCCCACTAAGAAATCATTGTATCTTCTCTTTTTCTTCCTTTATATAGGGTGCATACCTCAGCATCTCCAGAAACTTGTTGATGTATTCATCTATGGTGAGTTGTCCTAGTTTGAGTTCATAGAAATCCTTAGTCTTTTCATCATAGTACCTTTCAAACATGTACTTATTCTTGAATCATTTCTCCAATTTACCCCAAGACAGCTCATCATGGATTATCTTTACATTTCTAAGGTCCTCCCACCAAATAGAGGCATTTCCATTCAAGTTAAATATATTTATTTGGGCCTTCAAGTTTTCAGAGTAGTCATGAACTCTAAAGTACTTCTTCAGACCAAGTATCCAAGCTTCTGCTTCTTCCCCCTTTTTGTATTTCCCCATCAAAAGTGGGTGGCTTGGTTTTCTTAAATTCTTCAGTGTCACTACCCTTGGAGTGATTTATCCTCTTTCTTATCCTCTGAGCATGTGAACTAGTTCACTGTTGGAAAGTTCCTTGGAGTTTTTTGCTCCTTCCCTAGAGGATTCTTCAGATGAGTCTTTGAATTTGGCATGCCTCTTCGCTCCATGCCAGGCCTTCTTGGGAGTGATTCTTCTTGCATTGCTACTTTCTGGACCATGTATTTGTATATCATGGGAACTCTATGTTTTCTCATACTGATGTTTGTCTAAATTACTGGCTGCTGGCCCATGCTGCAATTGTCTCTGTATATATGACAGGCTTTGAAACAAAACTGCATTTATTTCAATTTTCTTTTCTTGTTCTTTCATAAGAATCTCATTATTGTCCTTAAAGATTTGTAGCTCTGCCATAAGACTTCTCACATTCTCAACTAGATTTGGAGGGGTTTCTACCACTCTCCTTTCATCAGATTCTTCTTCTCTATCATGGGAGCTCTCCCCCATCTCATGATGTGTCACCATTCTATATGCTTACAACTTTTCCTAGAAGTCCAATGACTGGTTAAGTGATGATAACAACATTTTCTATTAGTTAATTATCCACTAAATCATGGTCCACATGTATAGAATAAAATTCTATAAAATGAAATCAACTTCATTATTTAGTATATAACAACATCACTCAGTTCAGATTTAAAACATGTAAAAACTGCAGATTTATTCTATTCATGTTATGAATTCCTTACTCTCATTCCTGTAACAATATATGGTTGATTGAATACGATGCCCTGAGCAGGTCGGCACCTTGGAGGGTTGATACTTCTCTAACTTCATTCTAATTGTTATAGATTGATGAGATTTGGATGCTATTTATTTTCACAATAAATAAGTCATTCAATTCCATATACTAGGTAAAATAGTGACTCGTGGACCGTCAGATCAAAATATTGATCAAGAGCCACCATTGAATCATGACATTCATTATTAATCATTGGCGGGGTAAATTATAACCGTGATCGTTGATCATGATTAGATCAATGATCCACATAATTGTGTATCTTAATGGAAATAATCATGGATCACATGTAAGGATCGATGGTTTAGATCCAAAGGCGCACACTTAAATTACTTGAGATTTAACATAGGGTTACCCCACGCTGGTGGTATCGTAAAACCCATTAAGGGACATGTGGTGGTCACTAAAGTCACAATGACACTCTTGAGGGTGGTTTCAGTGCTACCTCCAAACCTTCCACTATACTACACAGAAATATCACTTGGTAAAAAGTGGTAAAGCACTCAAAGGAATAAACTCTTAGTCATGGGGCTTGGTTCTATAGGAAATATATTAGTGCCTTGCCTATAGTATTGGGTTTATTTGTTTGCGCATAGGCCATAACTGATTGTTTAAGGAATTTTGGCATAATTTAAGAAAAAAAAAATTATGGGCCATCGATCAAAGGTGTCAAGGAAATTGATTGCAGAATTGCAAACAGAGTATAAGAACTCTGCCAATATTGTGGAAAATTGACCTTTTAGGTTATCAGATAGGGTAGGGTAGGGTGCCCTCCCCCTTAAAATTTCTCTAATAAAATTTATTCAACTCTTTCATGAGCCCAAGCAGGCCAAGTGTTGTAACCTTCTCTGATACCACTCTGTAACACACCCAACCCTCTAAGTACCATTTTAAAGGACGGGGTATCAAAATTTCACTTTTTCTCAATCGTCTCAAGACCTGTTCTCGAGGGAACCATTTTCTTCTTCTCATTAAGAGATTTCCAACGAATGTCATCATGCCCCAAACCAAGTTCTAGATCGAAAGTTATGGTCTCCTGAAGTTCTCAGGCCTCCATTGGCTCAAGGCCACCTTACTACTACATGGAATTCCACATGGCCTCTTAATACTTGTGTCATCCGATGTGGCATCTGCCACCGGGAATGTTGATTTCACGCTCCCAATTATTTTTACTTCTCTTCGCCATCGTTGGAATTTTACTCCCACAGAGTATCAACACTCCAACACTAAAACTTCTGACAACGATCTCGTATCGGGAATGCATCAGATCCAACCATTCTTGGTCTGAGAATCCTACAGCTCTGGTTGTATCACCGATCCTAACTAGAATTTGGGTTATCAGAACCAACCCAACCAAATTTCTCATGATGACACATCTAGATCTGGCGTTCCAGATCTCTACTTGCCTTCAATCAACAAACGGTTAGAATATATCAATGACCAAATATCAATGACCAAATCCTACGGTCTTAGGTCCAAGCATCCCATGATTCTAAATGTGTCATCGATACTAGTTTGTGCAGGGGATAACACCCCTCCCATCTGGCATTTTTTTTATCTAACGTTCCTCAAGTCGCTCATATAATGGCTCTCATTATTTCACTGACACCTTTATCGTCATCGACATTCTTGGCTAACACACATCCTTGCTAACCCTTCACATTTCATCGATGATACTTCAACAGACCATATCTCTTTATTGTCGCATCCTTGATGATATCGATGGTTCTCAATATTTATCTTGACAAACCAGGTGTCGACACCTCTTGTCCTCCGGGACACGCTGGAAAAACATGTGGCACTCGTATCATGGCATGACCACCCCCTCACTATGTCAAAGGACCATGATACATGGCATAACCATCGTTCGACATGTGGACCTCCACGTGGACTTAAAGTGGTGTACATGTCTTCACAGATGTACTTGGATTTCCCATTTAGGTGTTGAAACTTGTCCTACTCATGACACACTAACCGTCGGGATAGCACCTTTGTCTCCCTAATGTCACTCCCCTTTGCCCATACTCACCAAGGGGAATAGTATGGCCCACGATGAATTGACAACTATCATTCATCATGGCCACCCTTTGATCAACGACTCAGATCTTTCCTCAGATTTTCTCCTGTCGAAGAGCCTGGTAGAGCCTATGACAAATCAACGAATGTTGTTTCATCGTGGCTCTCTTTGATTAATGACTCAGATATTCCCTTGGAGTTCCTTAATCATAGTGTAAATTCGTAACTCACTATGATTAGTACCTTGCAATGAATTGTTAGGATCTTATCCTAACCCCTCTCCATTGGTCATCAGTTATTAGGATATGTTTTCTATGTAATAAAGGTCGACATTAGTTAATAAGGCCTAATAAATAAAGGAGAATAAGTCAATGTAAGAAGACCTAACAAAATCTTCCTCTTCTAGAAAGATCTTCCTCTATAATTTTCCTTAGAAGGTAGAATTAGTATAAATAAGAGTAGGAGGAATTGGATATTTTGTCTTGGAGATTATTGTAATAGAGATTTGCTCTGCTAGAGGTTGCCCCCTTGAAGAGGAAAGTGAACATTTCTATCTTTAATAAAGGTGTTCTTTCTAGTGTTATTCTGGTATTATTCTGATATTGTTATGGATATATCATTGTTTTTCTACCATTGCTTGCTAAATATTTATGTTTTGCATATTATACTACATCTGGAATATTGCATGAATGATCAAGATATTTTCACAGATATCTAACGACATGGATTAAGACATATGTCTTCATGTATGAAACCGATGAGGTTTGTACTTCACCTGACCTACGAATTTAAAATTAATGTGTGTCCACCTTTGTATATGTCGGTTTCCCCCTGTCTTGACACATGGCCCCACCAACTGGTTGTGACATGTGGCACTCATTATCCAACACAAGGTCCTGCCTAAAAAATTGATTCTACTTGACACGTGGCACAATTCCCTTATGACATGTGGGCTGACCTCTGTATGCCACATGGAATAATTGTAATTGATTGTATCATCATTGGGAGTACGTTCCTTCTCAAATTTCAATATTATAACTCAAAACCCAATGACAAGGATCTAATTTTATGTGCGTCGATCTACGGTCTTGATCATCCATCAGAGTTCTTCCTTTAGAGTGTATCTCCTTTGGGTCTGCAACTTACTCTGAATGACATCCTCCAAAGAATGGATAGGATTATTTTATCTCATCAAATCGACGGCCGAGATAAAATATCACCCTTTCTCTCATTAACGATCTAGATCTCCCATCAGAGTCTCCTCGTCAGAGCCCATCTCCGTGACTTACTCTGAATGGCACCCTTCGATGGATGGTGGGGATATATTATCTCACCATATCGATGGTCGAGATTTAATCCTACACCTACACCGATAAATGGTCCAGATATAACCGCCATTCCAAATCGATGGTCACAATACCTCCGAGGAAAAACAAGGGTTTTTCTCAGGCTTAACAGTCCAGTACAGGACTTAGCCAAATTTTCATGAGGGTTTTCTCTACTCCTTTTCAATACTTTAGAGTTTTTGAGAACTCTTTCCTAGGTCCAAGGCATTCCATTTCGTACCCATGGTTCCTTTGTTTCATCTTATCCCGTAAGGAGTCCTTTGTTGTAGGGATCCAAATGTGGCAACACACAGGTGCACACACACACACACACACACACACACACACACACAAATAGCCACAACGACATTTACAATAAGCATGGATATTGGGTAGTATTTCAACTTATTATATAGCATAGATTTGAGTTATTTACATACTAAAACGAATATACACATTCATCACCCAATATTTCTATACATAAAATACTGGAAGATATTTTATAAAGACAAAGGCTACCATACAAACAATGCAAGCATGTGTATTTTCCTTTGAACACACATAATATATATATAAGTTACTTATCTAAAAAAAATTGGAATATGTCGGCGACTACGGAAGGGTGTGTCGCTCTCCACCCAACCATAGGTAAGGCTACATTATGCACTACTATAGAAATCCACCCCTAAGTCAGGATATGATGCCACGAGAGGATAACTAGTTTTTCCACAAGTTTTCCAGGGAGAATATATTACTTATACACTTTTGTTTCCCTTTTCCTCACACTAGAGAGTTCTCTTTCTCTCCACTCTAATGCTACGAATTTTCCTCGACCGTGTGTTTTTCTATCTCCCCCCTCCTGTTATTGTCTTATGTCCCTTTATTTGTTATATATTCTTCCCCAAGACCTTGTGGGTCATGTCAGAATCTTCCCGATCGGGAATTCTACCCACACTTCATTGATTCTTGAAGGAGACTTCCCAACTACCAACCTAATTGGTAATCAAATCTCTAGGGCTGAGGACAGTTCAGGGTCTATATTGTTTTAAATTGGCAAGGTATTGCATGGCAGGGTCACTTCAACTAGTAATAGCTTCCCTCTTGCACCATTCCTCTCATGACATCATAACCTATGAAGGCCATCCCTTCAACAGTAGTTCAACATCTCCCTATTGCATTAATAACCAAATATTTACTTAACATAATTTATCAAAGGTCTGTTGTCTTTCAATAATGACATAATAGGCATGTCTATAGTTTTGGTCATGATAATAGTTATAATTGCAGACTGGGGGAAATAGGGGTGTTACATTAGTTATATTTTATCGTCCCCTATCTCTACAACTCCATCCTTTCCCTTATTTTATTACCCGATGATTTTAGTTTTTATCCATCATCTTATCTCATTTTAATTTAACACTTTATCTTTATATCATAAATTATTATTCCTCTCCAATCTAATCCTTTATTTCTTAATACTTTATCATTAATTTAAGACTTTTTAATTTAATTCTTAATCACTTTAATATTTTTTTCTTTTATCCCCTAATTCAGATCACTTTCATTATATCACTTTCATTATATCGCTAATTACTCTTTCTCAAACTTACTACTTTTCTCTTTTTCTATTACTAACAACCTCATTTCCCCCTCATTTAAATTTACTTAATTTAATTAAATACTTTATCATTAATTTATTAATTTAATTGAATACTTTATCATTAATTTATTAATTATTCTTTTTAAACTTAATACTTTACTTTTTCCTTCTTTATTATTTACCTAAATTCTCGACTACCTCTTTATACTTTTACTTCTTAGATTACCTAATAGTAACGACTAACTTCAATCCTTTAACCATAAAGATTTTCTCTCCTATTTTTTTCCTTTATTATTTACCTAAATTCTCAACTACCTCTTTATATGTTTACTTCTTGGATTACCTAATAGCAACAACTAACTTCAATCTTTTAACGGTAAAACAATTCTCTTCTGTATTTATAAAGTTGAACATTTTTTGGAAACCTATCAACTTCTTTGTCTCTAATGATGGGTGGAGTGTGCTCTAGAAACGTTGTACGTTTCAAAGTTCCACACAATTTTCATCCATAAGTTTCTCTAGCATTGTGACTAATTCTCTAACATTATGACTAATTGTGAAAACTTGTATACTCAAATTCCTTTTAACTTTTCCAAATGATTTCTATATATATTCATTACCGAATTATATATCATGCTCGACTTGTCACTTATCATATATAATGTGGAATGTTCTTTAATATGTTTTTGTATAACTTTGATTAGTTTTTTTAATGATGTCAACACTACTCCTCACTCCACAATGGGAGTAAATGTTAACCTTATTTGTGGTGGAGCTATTTTGGTGCTACATAGTAGTTGTAGAAGTGAGTTAAAGATTGGTTCGTTTGAATGGAGCACACACTCTATGAACTCCTAAAAACGAACGTGGAACGAATGAGACTAAGATGAGGTGATACAGAGAATGAATAGTGACTTACTTCAAAAATGTCTGATCAAATACTTTCCTAGCGATGGAAAGAGGGTGGGTTATTTAAAGTCCGGCATTTGTACAGTCACAGGATCTCTAATGGCTTGCCTGGTAGTTAGTGCAATAAAATTTCATGATTTTTGGAGATTAATTGATTTATTATTGTTAGATGGTAGTTGTTTTGAGGGTTTAGTGACTAATCCTATTTCTAGAGTGATTGTGACACTTACTTGATGGTAGCAATTCACATATACACGACTCCATAAGATCATTGCAATTGAGTTCATTCTTTGATATAAGTCTCGATTTTTGTTCTCTTCTATTATGACATATATGGTAGTTATTCCACAATATTCCTTGGCCACAAAGTTTTCATTTATTCATTTGATGTTTGGAGGTTACTTGATTCATCCTTAATTGAAATTTGAAATGTTGATTCATTTCCCAACTAAATTTATATTATGATTTTTACTAAGCCAATGTCTTATCTAGAATTTGTGTTCTATGTAATTACAAGCATGTGTTCGTTGTTCCCTAATTATAATTATTGGGTAATTGCTATATTTTCTTGGCAGTTGAATGGTTTTTATCTCACTTCAATATATAGCGGAAAAAATTCAATTTGCAACAAAATCCTAAATTTTAAATGGTCAAAGGTTGGTTTGTGGTTAAAAACTCAAGAACCAAAAAAGGTCTGAAAAATAAAATTGTGACAAAAAATTAAATTAAACGTGGTCTAATAAGAGTGTGTCCAAAGGCCAATATCGGGTTTGTCTTTGATAACAATGTAATGAACCAAAATAGTTCAAACTTTGATATCGTTGTAATAAACCAAATGTTCATCAATAATGTTCATCAATACTCTAATACCAATGTAATGATAAATAGTTCATATTTTCAAAAATATATGACATGGGAATGAAAGATAGTTAAAATCCATAGAGGATAATAATTGTATAATGGATAAATGAATGAATGAGATATGATATAGATAATGATACAATACATTGTGACAATATACTCATATATATTGAGTAGTCATAATTTGATGTATAAGCGGTTCTCGGTTATTATAAAGCTCATGCATCCTGATAACGTCCGGGGGAACTTCCTTCTCCTCTCGACCATTGATGGGGTTAAGGCCTTCTCTCTGTGGTAAGGGGACAAAACACAAGTAGGTCCAGATAAGTCAAGCGCTCCCTAAATAAGAGACACAATGACAATGAACCCAAAATTTCCGAACCCCAAATTGCCTATGAATGGCAGCAAACCAGTATCAGTTAGAGATTGACCGATGCCTTTATATTTATGTTGTTGGATCGTGTGTCCGTAGGAACTGCTAACACCAATCCCAATGTTGATTCCTCATGAACATGCCGATGCCCATGACCAGGGGGATCCTTGCAACCGTTGAACACCCTTAACGAGAAGCAGAGATAGTAGCATCCGAGCCCACAGCCTAACGTAGCAGCACATCTAGATTAAGAGCCAATTACAGAGCTTTTTATCTTAGTCGGGTAAAAAACCAAAACCTCACTTACGTATGCACAACACAGGGTTGCTTAAGAGAACCTCACATAGCCTCGTTGTCAGTTTTTTCTTTACTACTTGGACACTTGGCGAAAATCATGGTCCTAACCCATAGGACCTACCTAATCGCCGCTAACGAGCCAGTATTTTGTTACAGGGGCCTAAAAAGACCTACAAATTACTAGATAGATAGGGACTAAGATGAAAAGATTAAAGTTGAAACAAGACTTAGCCCTGCCTTTCACTGTTGAAAGACAGTTGAAAGAATCATGTTTGTTTTTGTTGTGTAGGAGGGACAGATATTCAAAACCTTTCCCATTTCGCGTTTTTCCTTTGTAACAACCTCATTTGGATGGGTTCGAGTCTTAGGCCTTTCCAGTGTTGGGGACCTATCATACATTGTGACAATATACTCATATATATTGAGTAGTCATAATGGCGAATGGTCATATCCTTTAGTTAGGATATGTTTTTAAGTTTATCTAATTATTACTATTATTAATGTTTTATTTATTTATATATTTTATTCAATACAATATCAATAAAATACTCTTCAATATGTTGGAGAGAAGTCATAAAATGAAAATTGAAATGGAGAAGGGTGGATCAACCCTTCCCCATTTTGTCACCAAAGAAAAACTCTCCTACACTAAAATGATTATATAAAAATTCAAGTGGAAAAGGGTCATACAACACTTCCACATTCCACCCCAACAAAGAACTCTTGTATTTTTGGGAGGGGAGACTTAAATTAAAAATGAAAGTCTCTTCTATATGACAAATATGAGACTAAAATGAAAATTTAAGTGGAGAAGGGTCAGTTGAATCGTAATGAACCAAAATGGTTCAAGCTCTGATACAAATGTAATGAATCAAAACTTCATTAAAGTTACGATACAATGTAATGACCAATAGTTCATATACCAAAAAATATATAACATAGAAATGAAAGTTCATAAAGGATAAAATTATCAATCCATGTGGATATTGGTGGCTACCCACCTTTTTCGACTGGCTCAAAACAGTTTTCTGGCAATTTTGGAAATTTACTATTTTTAGCAGTTTTTAACTTCTGGGACCATTTTGAGGGCCCAAATGAATGTTTTCCGAGATCAGGGTTCTCAATGATAGCCAAAAAAATGATTGAGGCCCCAAAATGAATCTCCTCGACAATACCTTTCCAATGAGCTATCATACGCCTAAAACAGAGATCGTATGCAAAAGTTACGAACCTGGGAAGTTGATGTACTAACTTACCCAAACGGGGTCCACATAACTTTTGGCGCTTCATCTCCTAGGGTTAGGTTTTTGGATGTCTAGGATTTTTGGCATTCCATTTTATTGTAAAAAGGCCTTTAGAGCCTCACTGTAATCATTTTCTTGCGAATGCGAGTAGTTGTCACATCTCTTCTCAGAGATAAGCTACCACCATTCTAGCGAGTCTTTCACTCTGTATTTTTACAGTCTCTGTACATTTCTTTAGAAATCATGTATTACTATATATCTATGTTTATGGTTGCATCTATGATACATTTCTATTATATTATTGAATATCTGCAATATCTCTGTGCATTTCTTTATTATATCTCCGCCCTCATTTCGTACCGAAAATAATCTGGATCAATTATAAAATTGACAAATGAATGAATGATATATGATTTAAATGATGACACAAAGCATTGACTATTCAGAATGGTGAATGGTCATGTCCCTTGGTTAGATTATGTCTTTTAGTTTATATATTTTTATTATTATTAATGTTGTTTCTTTATATTTTTATACTTCACCATACAAACCTTCCCAATTCTACCCTAACAAAAAATATTCATTATTTTGGAGAGAA
>SNQJ01S0066955.1:71698-92380 GCA_010110895.2 Picea sitchensis | reverse complement strand
TCTCTCTCTCTCTCTCTCTCACACACACACACACACACACACACACACACACACTTTCTCTCCTACTTTCTCTTGCCTTTTTAAGTACCTGAGTAGATCTAAAAATATAATAACCACAAATAATGAATACAGAATAGATCCATAGATAAATATAGAAAAAACCACACTATTATTATAAGAAAACCCTTGAGGTATGGAAACACCATATAATGGATCCTATTATGGAAGGGATCATCTCATGTTCACTTGTCTCTTCGAGGGGGCATCCTCTTATTGAGCTACTTCTCCAAATACAATAATTCTATTCTTATCCAATTACATTGCTTGAACCCCTTTATGTAGTGCCACCAACCACCTAAGAACATTCTAGAGGAGGAACCTTCTAGAAGTATAACCTTCTAGTAAGTCCTCTTAAATTTATTATATCTAACTACCATAATGGGCCTTATATAATATTATAGTGGACCTAGTCCACCTTACATTGAATGGCCTCCACTATTATCACTATGAGCCCTCTGTCCCCCCCACTACCTCCATAGCTACTTAATATTTCATCCTCCTTAGGAAAGAATTTTCCTCAATGCTTTCTATGAGGGTGTACAACCATATACCAGGGTCCCATGGATAAATATGGATCATAGTGCTGAAGTAGACTAGAGAACCAGGGTCCCATGTAGAAATGAAATCCACCATGCTGAAGTTTTCCAAACACCATTGTAAACTAGGGTCCCATGTCCAAGTGCTAATGTGAACTCCACACAGAAGATATCTAAACTCAAGAACTAGCTGAAAATGATGCTCCAAAGAGCTACATTGATCATGGGGATCCAAATATGTAGATTCCTCCATATCCAAAAAATCATCTGAACCTTCTAGAATAACCTTCTAGTAAGTCCTCTTAAATTTATTATATCTACCAAATTAAGAATGGGCCTTAATAATATAGTGGGTCTAGTTCATCTTACATTGAATGGCCTCCACTATTATCACTATGAGCCCTCTTCGCCCCACTACCTCCATATATACTTAATATTTCATCCTCCTTAGGAAAGAATTTTCCTCAATGCTTATTATGAGGGTGTACAACCATATACTGTGGTCCTATGCGATAAATGTGGATCATAGTGCTGAAGTAGACTAGAGAACTGTGGTCCTAAGTGTAGAAATGAAATCCACCATGCTGAAGTTTTCCAAACACCATTGTAAACTAGGGTCCCATGTCCAAGTGCTAATGTGAACTCCACACGTAAGATATCTAAACTTAAGAACTAGCTGAAAATGATGCTCCAAAGAGCTACATTGGATCATGGGATCCAAATGCGTAGATCCCTCTCCATATCCAGAAATCATCCAAATAACACACTAGTAATCGAGAATAATGAAAAATAGTATTCATAGAAGACTTTGGACTTCTCTCCATAATGTTCTCTACATAATGTGGAGTAGAGCTCATCAAATAAAAGATGAAAGTAGATATCATCCCAGAGATTACAATTGTCCATTGTTGACGCTTAAAAGAGCAACCATGAATACTATGCTCACAAATGATTTCCAAGATTTATTATTTATCTATATTAATAATAAACTAGTAGGTGGGACCCCTTGTAGACTTGTAAAGTAATCGTGGTGGATATAAGTTGCACTTATATTTTGTTTGTTTATGTGATGGTACCAACACAGCCTTCTACAGTTGATTATTTCAAATCATGGTTTAAAATGTTATGGTGACATGTGATAGTTGGTTGATTAATGTATGGCATTGGATAGCTTTGATGACCTCTCACATAATATGTTAAGGCTGCCCTGTGGATGAAAGAATTATTATCTGTTTTTTGTTTTATACTACATCATGGAATTGATTGGGTTTAAATGGTCTTGACATAATAATGGATCTCTTTTGAATAAAAGAACTGTACTCAAACTCTAATGTTATGTATTGTTGTGACAAAGGAGGGGTGCACTTGATCCTTGCTACTATATTTATGTGCCTTGTTGAGTTTCATAAGTAGTTTCACATGGAGTAATGTTTTTAGCACATTGTTATTTTAAAGAAGTTTGATATTACAAGGGGTGCGCACTTTGAAAAAGTGATATGGCAAATGGATATTTGGTTGATTAATGGTTTAGTGATATGGTGAATTATCTTGGCTTGTAATTTGAATTGAATGAGGCTAAGGAAGGAAGTAGTTTATGTGAATTTATTGTGACGCCACTAAAACACCCCTCAAGCCCTCGGCCACCCTAGTCATTCTTGCATTTTGGTTTTGGCTTTGATAGTTGTTGGCTCCGCATTGTTCAAATAAAGGAAGGAGGTATACAGCCTAGTTTTCCTCGTAGGATTTTATAGGTATGGTTTCTTAATCTTCCATCCATGATGCAACTTCCTTTGAATCAACGCTATCGGATTGCTTGTAGTCTGATTTTATAGCTGTTATGATATTTTTTTTGAATTGTGTATTGGTGTTGGTGTCCATGGTTTCTTATGGTGATTATTTTGTATTGTTGGCACTTAAAAAGAAATGGTTATTCTCTCCTTGTTGTGTGTAATATTTGTATGGGTTTATTGGATAAAAATAGCAGTGAAGCCTCCTTGTTCATGGCTTGGGTTTTGGGTCTGCATCTCTGTGGAAAATGATTATTATGATTTGAAAAAGCTCTGATCTTTGCGCATGTATTGTTATAATGAGTCTCTGTGTTTAAGATTTTCCCACTCCATATTCATCTCTGTAGTTGGTATTTTTTGACCATGTGGGTTGCAATGTGAATTGATAAAAGATTAAAATGTGTGTGCCTTGTCTTGGAAAAAACTATGAGTTGTTAGCTACCACTGCGTTGCCCTCACTGACACAGTTTCCTAGAGAACATTGCACAGTATGAGTTTAACATCACCCGTAAGTTGATAGAAGCATTATGGATGCTTTCTGGTCGGGCATGGGTTTGGGCATGGACGCTTAGATTGGCATTGTTGATTAAAGGGATTGGATTCATTTTGTTTCCTATTGGAATTGAGAGTCTGTTGTTTTGGAAACCCTTAAATGAGCATGGTTGTACATTATTTCTATGTAGCAATCATGAAAGGCATGAGTTGTCTGTGATTTTTGAGGATTTAATCCTCTGATCAAACTATTTGGTATTACCTTCCACTTGTAGTTTTTAAACCCTAAATATCAGATTAATATCATTTTATTCCAGTCGATGGTTGATGGAGCATTGTGTGTGCTTGGTTGATTGGGCACGATTTGGTTTTGTTCCTCGTTGAGCGATTTTTTGAAGAAGTTTGTACATACTGATTTATGTGAAGCTTAGGCTTGAAGAGTTGTATGATATTTTGTTCGAATGTTATGTTGAATGTATTTAAAAGACACATGTGTAAAAATTGATTGGGGCTTGATAAAGAGTTATAACACCCATTTTGATTGCGTTGAAATCACCTTTTAAACAATGGACAATAAGTAAGTGATACTTTGTATTGTTTCTAGCTTGATTTTAAAGAATAAGTATTGGATATAAATGGTTGTAAACAATGTGTGTGTTCATGTTGGTTTTAAAGGATTTAGCAATTGATTTAATGTATGGTTGTGGCTCAAATTATACAATGGTTATTGTAATTAAATAATTATGGGCAAACAATAATCTATATGCCCAAAAGGATGTTGTAATTGAATATTTATGGGCATATAGATTATTTTTTGGAAGCTAGCAAGCAATTTGGAAAGAAAGTAACAGTTTAAATTGTGGTTTTGAAAAGTGAATATTGTTAAACTTTGAAGGTTTGTACAAAGATATGTTTTGATTGCTTGTTTTGATTTATTTTCAATTGAACATTATCCATATTATTTCCCTGTAATTCTACCAATTTTCATTTATTGCATTCTCCTCATAATCCCAATTTCATTTCTGGCATCCCGTTCTATGAAATAAATTAAAAAGAAAGCATGTGTAAAGGAGACAAAGGATAACACACCAAGGATTGGATCGATATTTGGTATTTTATTACATTTCAATTGTTTAATTAATTACTTAATAGTATTCACGTATTAACCCCATGTCATTATACCACTTTACACTAATTACACTCCCTCCATATGTCCCATGACCCTATCACCTATGTCACTATGATTGTTAAATGACTTTATGGATGGATTTGCATGTATCCTGTGGTAAATTGTTTCAATGTTTTATTCATGTTAAATGTCACTGCACTCATTTATTAAGGGATTACAACATTATGTTGCTACAAGATGAGTTTCTTCAACCGGGGTAGTAATGACCGAAATAATAGAGGCAGAGGTAACTGGAACCAAGGGCCTAGAAGGCCTAGATTTTCCATTCATTTCGATGTTGATCCCCAAGAATTGAACCATATATTCCAAGATGGGTTCTTTAAATGGATTGATCATGGAATAGTACACCTTTCATCCAAAGAACTCCTTTCTAGCTCACAACATCCATGGTTTTCTCCTGCTCGGGTCCTCATGTGTCCTTGCAACCAAAAGTCCATGTAAATGATGGATGGAAATATATTGTCAACCCAGTTATATCTCACCATCGTGGTTGGCCCACATTTCACACCTCTCCCTCCACCTGCCAATCCTAATGTCCATATTTCTCATGTTGTTTCGCCAATTTAGTCTTCACATGCTAGTAAAAGACTAAAAATTAATGTTCCCCAACCTGTACAAAATAAAGTAAAAACAACGACCTCCCCCTCTATTCCATCCACATAATCTTCTAAATATGTATCTTCACGTCTCCACCTAAAAGATGATTGTTCCCATGTAATCAATGAAATACAACCTCAAGTTTCAAATCAACCACATGCTACTTCTGGGAAATCAAAGGTGGACAATAGTGATAAAATAAAAATTGTCTCTCATAGTGACAAGTATGGCTTTTAGTTTATGTTTTTTTATGATTTGAGTTTCGATAAAGACCGTGTTAGTGGTTGAATAATGTTGGGACATCAAGCTTTGTTTTGGATAATGTGTATTATGTGGATATTTATATATTTTGGATATGATTTAAATTATTTCTAATATTTGAATATTCAATTTGGAAGGTATCTAAGGGATCTACAAAAGGATAATCATTTTAACACATGCCACCCATTTGAAGTTATATTTATGATTTGATAGACAAGATGGCCCACACCATTATCTAATGGATTATCTGAGAAGAAAGTAGTTGAACTACTTCAACTTATTTGGAAAAAAAATAAAAGATGAATGAAGAAGAAACAAAGGGGGTTGAAGGAGAAAGTGTGACTAAGGTTTTCTCTTTTGATTTCGTGAGATAGTTTATGTTTTCATCCATTATTGAGTTTATTCAAAGCCTAATTTTATTTTTGACAACATGGTCCTATTATAGACAAGAAAGCCAAAATTGAACCAACCTCGATGATTGTTTCTGGGGAGCAAAGCTTGATCCATCCCTGATAGTCTGGCCTGCATTTATGGCTTAAGTTTCATAGTTGATAAAGGATATTTTGTAGAGTCAAATTGGAAGCAAAGCCAGGCAAGCTAATCCATTATAAATTCTCAGTTTCACTTTCCTTTGTCGTGAGAATTTTGTATGGTGTTCATCGGGATCTCTAAATCAGACTTTGATCCATGCCCTCACAAGAGTTTTGTAAAGAGTGTCTACCTTGATATCTCACAATGAAAATTAGGATTTGTTCTTTCCGCCTCACTTATAATTACAATTTGGTTACTTTTCTTTTGATCTCCATATTTACTTTCTCAGAATCTATGTATATTTTAGAAAACTTATATAAAAATTCTATTTTATATTGCAAAAATTTCTTTCATTAATAAATCAACCTAAACCCTTGTAACTAATACTCATGGATTGGGAAAATATTTTTAAGGCTATAAAACTCTGGGTGATTTTCTCGACTATCTTGTCCTAGATAAGAAAGATTCGAAAATAATTGAGTAAGGTAATCCATAATCTTTTCCTATAAACATTATCATGACTATACCGAGATCTTCCATATCTTCTCTCAAGGATTGTATCTACATTATCATTGAATACCATTCTTTTTATTTTTTACCTTTGACTGTTTTTATTTTTCTCATGATAGTACCTGTTACAAGGCATCCCAGTATTGGGCATGGTCTTAAAGACCAAACCACCATTGCTTTAACTTTATTCAATACCATCTTGGAAACCACTAACACCCAGGATGATATTGAGTGCTCATGGGAAGTAATTGAACAAGACATATAAGCTTGAGACCGAGGCTCCGACAAAGGCATCCTAGGAATCGGCCATCTATCTTTTTCCTAAACGTTTTAATATTCTTTTTCATGTCCCTAAATCCTCAGATATCTAGGAGAAGAATAGGATTGTCTCCTAAAATCACTCCTATCAATCGTAAATGGGAAGAAGGAATGTTATTTTTTCAACACAACAAGGTACTCTAAAGAGAAATTTTATCCGATTCAACTAGTTCATATTTCACTCCCCACCCATCCTTTTTACAATATATGCTGGTGGCACTAGAGGTGCATTATCTTCTCAACCCTCGACCTCACTGATTGGTAGCTTGTATAGCCATTATATTCCAATCCAATCAACTACTAACCCTACCAAGGTCATAAAGAAGTATGGGCTCTTTTGAATTCAAGATGCTACACCGTGGCATGTATCCTCTCCTTTAAACCTAGCACCTACTACTTGTCCACTACCAAAATTCAAAGAGAACTTCCCTAGGTTTTCGTGAAATAACACAATCACCACAAATGAACACTTGGTAGAATTATCTAATGCATGTCACAATATAGAACCTAGCGACAATGATACTTGTATAAAGTTTATTTGTTAACTCTCAAGGGAAAGCAATGGAAATATTTCTTTATCTCCTCCTCCCAATACCTTCCACTTGGGAAGACTTTAGCTTAATAGTTCAAATCTACTTCTATAGGAACAAGGAGCCCGACCAAACAATTACGTGAATACAATAACATTATGTACAAAGATGGTGAGACTATCAATTCTTTCAACCTATGTTTCCCCAAGTTATGGCACCAAATTCTAACTTATCTCACCCCCGTAACCAAGCCTCTTTGCGCATTACCACAATTCTCTACCTTCCCCTTATCGTCATAGTCTTGAATAAAAATCCATCGACAATCTTGGTTCTGCTCTCCATACTTGTCTAGAGTATGAAGAATAACTTGAAAAATATATTCCCAAGGGAGAATCACTAAACAAATGAATATGTCTTCTCCAAAACTTGTATAGATATGAATAATCTAATGACAGCATATGAGTTAAAAGGAAATGCCCTTCACTCTCCTCGGCATCATATTCCCTTCACCACCTCTTAGGAATACTAATGAAAAAAACTTTCATCCCATTGCAAAGCCATCATGTCTTGTAGTTGGTGTAAATTTTATGAGGAAAATCATGAGGAAAGTACTTGCGAGGTAAAGAAGAGTGTTAGAGATAAAATATTTGGAAAAGGGATTGAAAATACCATTGTTGTTTTAGATTGGGCAGAACCGGAAGATATCATGATCATAAACACTATGAATAAATCATGTTCTTCAAAAGGAAAATATGATCCCTCTCATACTTCTTCTAGCCCAAGATCATCTCTTCGCCAAATTACCAATCAGTAAAAATTACCAAAACTCCTGACATTCAAGGATTCCCTTCCCCTCATCCCTCTTCCAAATATAAAATTCCACCAATGGCTAATATCAAGACCCAACGCTACTCTGTGGACATGGTTTTCAAACTGGAGCAATGCCATCTGTGCAATTTTCATGGAAGGAAAAGCCTCCACTATATCCAATCTATATGAAGGGACAACAGAAGAGGATTCTATTGTAAATAAAGTAGGTGTAAATAATTTTAGGCACCTCAGAAAACCCTTGATTTTTCATTACTTTTTAAACATTTTATGGGAAAAAATAGCCCATTGGTTAACTAAATTGGCAAATGCCTGCCCAAGTGTAATGTCTAAAATTATTATGGAAGAGCTTGACTTGTCTTGTACAAATGAAAAAATGCTAGAAGCATGCTTTCTTATAATAGTTTACAACAAATCACCATAGGTGAAATCAAAGGCATGACTTTGGTTCTGTGCGCACATTCTGAAATAAGGACAACCCTTACTGTCGCAATTGACATGCCAGTAAGAATTTACTCAATCATCTTAGGAAGAGACCAGAAATCCTTGACATGTGGATACATCTCACTTGACTGGACATGCTTATTCATTCCTCGAACAAACAACATCATATTCTAAGGGAACAATGCATCCTATATAGAAATAATTCCACAGCCTAATGTAAACTATGTCGAGAAAGACCTAGGAGTGTAATTCCTACCTTTTAAGGAGGATAAATAATGCCCCCGAAACAAATTGACCTGAGGATAGATGTGGTGAGGCACTTGACGGCTCTAACGAAGGTATTGAGTCACATTATCTTGTACTCTATTGTGGGTAAAATTCACAACTTTCCTATAGGTTAGAGTTTTCTTGCACAAACAACGCCACCACATTTGAAGAAGAATTACTCTGTGCATTGAAATGGCACTTTAGGTTGTGGTCACCTTTACAGCTTTTGGGGACTTTGACCATATAGAACCTTGTACATAAGATTTACTCTTCTAGAAAAAAGTTGATGAAACACTACACCCAATTTTTTTGGGTGCTTATCTCATCCTGCATATCATTTTAACATCACCATGTTAAAAGGAACCAAATTACTGGTCGATATGTTATTGTTTTTGCAACTTCCTACTCTGGCAACCTCCGCCAAAAAGACCTGATTGTACCCTTTAAATCCTTATATCATCCCTACATCCCCTAATGTAATACCATGGAAGGTGACTTAGTGATGAAATCATATGCTTTCATACAAATGAACCATATAAGCCTGTAAGGAGATTGTATCCAAAGAAAACATGAAGGACTGACACCTCTAAAATTTCATTTTAATTGAAGATGTGGTATGCAACAAAGAAACACATATATAGAGTATGCTCAAAGGAAATTAAGGAAACCATTTTGAACATTGGGAACACATGATTCCCAAAGAATAAAAAGCGTAAGATAGGTTCCCAATGCACGATGAAGAAAGCTGTTCACCAGCTACGGTGAATTTCAAGATACGTTTTTCTTGGTCTTATGAGTATATTCGTGGTTTGATCCTACTCTTATACAACATGTCATTCCTATCAGGGAAGGGATAAAACCAATTAGGAAAAAACAAAGACCCATTAACCCCACTTTGAAGCTACTATTAGGAAGGATTTGGAAAAACTTTTGAAGGTTGGGATAATTTCCCATGTTAAGTATTTTGAGTGTGTTTCTAATTTGGTTCCCGTTTGGAAGGCAACTGGTCAGATTAGATTATTCATTGATTTTCATGCATTAAATATAGAGATCATAAAATACCATTTTCCTCTCACTAATATGGAAACGATTTTGCAACAAGTTGCAAGGGTCACAGATGATGTCCTTTGATGATTTTTCTGGTTATAATCAGATCATGGTAAAAAGGAAAGACAAATGCAAAACCACTTTCACAAGTTAAATATTTTGCGAATGATACTTTATTCATTCTAATGTAAAGCACTCTCTAAAAGCTATACAGATAACTTTACGATCCGATCTAAGATTTCTTTATTCAGATTATCTTGATGACTTAATCAGAGTATTCAAAGAACTGATTGGATTCATTTTAATATCTGTAAAAGTTTTCATGCAATGCGTAGTAAAGTTTAATATTTCTTTAAATCCTTTCTAAGTTCATTTTCGAAATTACTTGGCGGCAAGCTCCCAAGTATATTGTCTCTGATTTTGGAATAAGCATAGATCCCGAAAAGGATTGTTGATATTTTAAACCTTCCTGCCCCCACTTCCAATAAGGAGGTTCAATATTTTATGGGCATTATCAACTTTGTCCTCAGATTTGTTCCCCGATTTTTGTTAGGTCGGTCGTCAATTCCACAACCTTCTCAAGCAAGACTGGCCATTTTCTCTTGACTGGGATTTACATCGATAATGATTTTGTATGGATTAAGAAGGAAATCAATTCCACACCAATTTAGCTGTGTTGATTTTGAGAAAAAATTATTATATACAATTTTAATCTCCATAGAAGCCTTCTTTGTTATTCTCATATAATGTGATGACCAAAATAACGAAAAAAAATGTATCTTACATGAGTCAAAGCTTATCAAATAATGAATTCAAATATTCTTATACGAAAAGCATGTTTTCACTCTTGTTAAAGCTGTGGAGAGATTTCAACACTTTATCTTAGGAAATAACACACTGGTAAAAGTCCCTTTAACCGCTGTCAAGTTTTAACTCTCACAGAATTATCTTTCAAGGAATATTGCACATTATTTCCAAGATCCAGAGTATTGACGTCCATCATGAATTAAAATACTATCAAGGGACGAGACTTAGCCCTTGACTTGACTCAACATGATGATGCAAGTGAAGAAATTGACGAACAAGATAACCCTCTTTCAACACTATTTTACATTGATAGTCAAATCTTTCCTATAGCTGAACATCCTTGGTACAAAAAACTGTATTAATTTGGAAAAATAAGAGACGTCCAAAATGATTCTAGATAATTCATCAAAGAAGGTTTGTCTCTGGAATTCCGGCATATGTCACTTTATACTTGACCAAGAGATCCGCCGATGCATATTACTTCACTGTGTAAATAATGGGGAAGAACATAATTTGTTACAAGAAACCCATGGATATTTAGATTTTGTTATTCATGTGGGTGGGTCATTTTTCTACTAAATCTACTTCTTTTAAAATCATTAGAAAATTTTATCAATAGCCTTCAATTTTTGAGATTCTTATAACTTTTCAGATCTTGTGACAAGTGCCAGAAATTTGTTGGGAAAGAACTTCTTTCTGTTATGCCTTTACAACTTGTCCTCTTTGACTTTCCTTTTTTCAAATTGGGGTTTGGACTTTATTTGTCCTTTTAATCCTCCATCTTCAACAGGGGAAGTTTTATCTTGACAACCACAGACAATTTTACAAAATGGACTGAAGTTATCCCACTTAAACACTCACAAGATGAACAAGTTACTTCTTTCCTTGTTCAATATTCTGTATTTTGGGAATTCTTCAGAAATTACATGCTGCATTAACGACTCCTTCTTATTTCAGACACTTAGTTTCAGCTAGCATGAGCTTAACCATTTCACCCTCATCTTTTATTACCCTCAAGGAAATGGGCAAGCTTCTAGCCCACTAACAAAAAATTGGTTAGAATTATCAAGAGGTTTATTGAAGATAAGCCTCGTAAATGGCACACCCTCCCTTTACCTCTATTCCTTTACATCACACAACTAACAAGGTAAGCACAGGCTGCACTCTCTTTCAGCTTGTTTATGGTCAAGAATATATCTTTCCTATAGATATGGAACTTTCTTCTCTACCTAGTTGATGCTACAGATTTAAGAATTAAATTCTTCTAATATCTCTTAAAGGATAAATGTATTGTTGGATTTAGATGAACAAAATATGTTTTCCTTGGAGAGCATAAAGAAAAGACAACAAACTCAGAAACAAAACATTCCAATAAAAAGCACAAAATCACAAATGAAAGTAATTGAGAAAGTCTTTCTTTGGGATTCAAATCATGCTGATAGAGGAAGGCATTCTAAATTTCAAAAATTATGGCTATGTCCATTTAAGATCACTTATGTCCCGCCGCAAATTTGAGTTAAGGCCCAAAATAACTTAGAAGATTACTATTTTCCAGGGCAATAATGGTTCTCATTTGAAACATTATGTGGAACTAGTTTGAAAGTTAAAATGTTGTATGGAATTACTCATGTATTATATTTTTGTTTCAGTTGCTTTGATTCTTTCTTTGTTGCTTTTATTTTTTGTTGTTTTTCTTTTTATTAATTTATTTTTCTTTTAAATAAATTATGAATCATTTTTTCCACAATGATGCTATTCTGTAAGTATTGTTAATCAATAAAATTAGGTTACATTGTTGTCATGATGTCCCCTGAAGACAATACCATCAAAATGCTCAGTTCCATCATTGTTAGATAACAATTGGATTATCCCATTGCTTCATTCTCCATTCTTCCCTCCACCAGATTCCAAAGAGCACACCATACTTTTTCTCCCTCAATGGGGAGCAAACTCTTTCATCGGTGGACCAATCGGTGTTGGCATACAAGAATAGCGCCCCTACTTAACACTTTCCACAGCTATTTCCAAGTCCTTAATTATTTTTTTTTTTTCCTCAAATTTCTGACTTCAATGATACACTTATTCCTGCAATATCTTCATCTATGATTAAGTTGGTCTCATGAAACCGCATATTCTTGGAAGTTACATTATGCTGAAACAAATTTCCGTGAGATCCGGCTTAATTTGTTGATGCTTCAAACGTTAAATCCATGAATATTATGTCGCGAAATGATTTCCAAGATTGTCATAATTCGAGCATATTAAACTAGTAGGTAACCCCTTATAGACTTGTGTCTCTATGGTGGATATGTTTCACTTATATTTTGTTTGCTTATGTGATGGTACCAACACATTCTTATATAGTTCATTTCTTCAAATCATGGTTTAAATGTTATGGTGACATGTGATGGTTGGTTGATTAATACATGACACTTGATGGCTTTGATGACCTCTCACGGAATATGTTAAGGCTTCCCTGTGGACAGAAAGATTTATTATCATTTTTGGTTTTGATATTGCATTAAACATGGCATTGATTGGTTTAAATGGTCTTGATAAAAGAACTATACTTAATCTCTAATGCTATGTATAATTGTCACAAAGGAGGGGCACACTAAACCCTTGCTACTATAGTTATGCACCTTGTTGAGTTTCATAAGTATTGCAGGGTAATATTTCTGAAAACATTGTTATTTTAAAATGCTTTTATATTACAAATAAAAAATACTATCAAAAAAGTGATATGGCAATGGATATTTGCTGATTAATGGTTTAGTGCTATGGTGAATTGGTTGGCTCATAATTTTAATTGAATGAGGTTGGAAGGGAGAAGCAACATGCAGTAGATGCACATCACTCAAACTCCCCCTTGAGTCTGTCACCCTTGTCATTCTTGCATTTTTTTTTGGATCTGGTAGTTGTTGTTGCTCTGTGTTGTTCGATCATGAAGGAGGTATAGAGTCTAGTTTTCTTCCTCGCACATGATTTTCCAGGTATGGGTTTATTACACTTCCATCCATGATGGTTACTCTTCCCTTGAACTAATTTTGGCTCAGGATTTCTCATATTCATTTGATTCTTATCTTTTATGAGACATTTGAACTGTGTATTAGTGCTTAGTATCAGTACTTTTACAAGTTTATTCCTAGACCGTTGAACTTAAAAAAAATAATGGTTATGCTCTCCTTGTTGTGTGTAATCTTTTCATAGGTTTATTGGATAAAAATAGCAGTGAAACCTGCTCGGTCATGGCTTGGGATTTGGGTCTGGCCTCTCTGTGGAAAATGATTATTATGATTTGAAAAAGCTCTGATCTTTGCGCATGTATTGTTATAACGAATTTTGTGTTTAATATTTTCTCACTCCATGTTCGTCTTTGTGGCTAGTATTTTTCGGCCTTGTGGGTTGCAATGTGAACTAATAAAAGATTAAAAAGTTTGTGCCTTGTCTTGGAAAAAAACCCTGAGTTGTTCACTACCTAGTGTGTGCCCTCACTGACACAGTTGCTTGGATAACATTGTACAATATGAGTTTAACATCACTGGGAAGTCGATAGAAGCATGGTGGATGCTTTTTGGTCATACCTGGGTTTGGGCATGGACGCTTAGATTATATTGTTGATTAAGAGATTGGATTCATTTTGTTTCGCTGGAATTGATACCATTGCCTTTGGAAACCCTTACATTCTAGAACATGGTTTTACATTGCCTGTTATGTAATCAGATAGGGCATGAGTTGTCTATGTTTTTAGAGGATTTAATCCTCTGACCGAAACACTGCTTACCTTCCTCTTGTTGTTTTAAACCCTAAATATTAGATTGATATTGTTTCACTCTAGTCGATGGTTGATGGAGCACTGTGTGTGCTTGGTTACTTGGGCACTTTTTGGTTGTGTTCCTCATTTGGTAATTCTAGAAGAAGTATGTGCCTAATTGTTTATGTGAAGCCTGGGATCGAAGTATTGCTTTTTATTTGGTTCAAATGTTATGTTGAATGTATTTAAAAGACACATGTGTGTGAACTGATTGGAGCCCAATTAAGAGTTATAACACCCAGTTTGATTACGTTGAACCACGCTGAAATAATGGACAAGGTATAAAGCACGTTTCATTGGATTTGAAAGAATAAGAATTGATATAAATGTCAGGAATCACTCCGTGGTATTCCCTCATTGTGCACAATGCTGAGTTATGAATAGTTGTGGCTCAAAGGTTATTGTGGTTTCTCATCTCCATTGCAATAATGTTTGTTATATAAATATTATATGGATGTGAAGTATGTTGTAATTGAATATTTCTGGGCATATATATTATTGTTTGGAAGCCAACAAGCAATTTTTAAAGGAAGTAACAATTTAAATTCTAATTTTGAAAAGTGAATACGTTGAACTTTGAAGGTTGGAACAGAGACATGTTTGATTGCATGTTTTGATTTATTTTTATTTGGAATATTATCCACATTATTTCCATGTCATTCTACTCACTTTTCACCATTACATTCCCCAATCCCCAATTCCATTTATGGAATCCCTGCTTTGTGAATTAAAAATAAAGTCTATGTAAAGAGACAAAGGATAACACAACAAGGATGGGTGGATCATATTTTGGTATTTTATTACATGTTTAAATTGTTTAATGAATGTTAAACAATATTTCTATATTAATCCTCTCATACCACTTTTTCACTAATTACACTCCCTCCATATGTCCCATGAGCCCTATCACCCCATGTTCACTTGGTGATTGTTAAATGGTTTGTTATGGATTGATTTGCATGTATCTCATGTCAAATTCTGTCACTTTTTTCATGCAAGCATAATGTCATGTAAGGTTTATTGAGGGCATAGTTACTGACTAAATACTGCTAGAAGATGTGTTTCTTCAATAGAGGCAATGGCAGAAATAATGTAGGTAGGGAAATTGGAACCAAGGGCCTAGAAGGACTATATTTTCCATTCATTTTGGATGTTTATCCTCAAGAATTGAACCAGTTTTTCCAATCAGGTTATTTAACTAGATTTATAATGGAATAGTACACCATCGTCCAAAAATAACTCCTTTCTAGCCTCACATCCTCGCTTCCCTGCTCTTCCCATCCTGGCCCTCGCAGAACTTAAGTCCCTACAAATGATGGATGGCAAGAGATTTTCAACTTGGTTGTCTCTCACCATCATGGCTAGACATGTCATTACTCTCCCACAACGAAGTCAACTTAGCCAACTTATCAGTTGATTGGACCTGCCTAATCTTCACATGCTAGCAGCACTAAAACCCATATTCCCATGTTGATAGCAAAGAAGGTTTCATTCTTCTCCTCATATGATTCCCTCAAAATCCATGTCTTCAGATGAATTTGAAGGATGATTGTTCACATGTAATAAGTGAAATACAACCTCAAGGTTATTATCAACCATGGGCTACTTCCTGAAACTAAATAAAATAGTGATAAAATAAAAATTGTCTCTCAAAGTGGGAGTATGGATTTTAGTTTATGTGTTTTTATGATTTGAGTTGATAAAGACAGTTCTAATGGTCTGCAGAAAGTTTGGAAAACAAGCTATTTTTTTGGATAATATGGATTATGTGGATATTTACATATTTTTGGATATGTGATTAAAATTATTTCTTATATTTGAATATTCAGTTTGGAAGGTATCTAAGGGAGCTACAAGAGTGGCATGTGTTAAAATGATTATCCATTTGTGTTATATTTTATGATTTGAAAAGAATAAAAGAATAGAGTCACAAGGGGTCCCAATCACATATTTAGTTATTATTTAAAGACCCTTAACTATTATTACTATTTATTTGATCCTAAACTAAATTAGTTAAGTCAAACTAACTTAACTAAAGAAAGAAGTTGAACTACTTCAACTAATATTTGGAAAAGAATAAAAACTGAATGAGAAAAATAAACAAAGGGAGAATAGCTATATGCACTAAGGTTTTTCTTTGATTTCTGAGATAGTTCTTTCAGACCATTCTGATTTTATTAAAAGCCCACCTCTTTGATAGCAGCAAGGTCTTCATTAGGTATTATCAAGGTTCAAAATTGAACCAAACTCTTCTCGTGATGCTTGTTTTAGAGGTGCTGATCCATCCTTGATAGTCTATGCATTCTTGTACAAGCCTATGGATTAAGTTTCATGAATGATAAAGGATATTTTGCGTAGTCAAATTGGCATCACAGGGTAAGATGATCCATAGATTATAAATTTTGAGTTTGACTTGTCAAAGTCTTTGTGTGGTGATCATCTAGATCTTTAAATCAGACTTCGTCCATGCCCCACATGGGGTTTTGTAATGAGAAAACACTTTTGATATCTCTCAATGAAATAAATTAAATTTCATTATATCTTATTTATGTGTAATTTTCATACTAAGTTACTTTTCTTTGATCTCCATATTTCCTTTCTATAATCTGTGTATCTTTCAGAAACTTATATAAAATTTTGTTTTATATTGCAAAAAAAAATCATTAATAAATCAACCTAAACCCTTTTAATTAATACTTGCGTATTGGGAAAATATTTTTGAGTCTATAAAACCCTAGGTGATATTCCCTTCTATCTTGTCCTATCCAAGCAAGATTCGAAAATGATTGAGTAAGGTAATTCATACCTTTTTCCTCAACATCCATATACCAATCATCACAATATTCCTCATAATCATACCAGGCATATATTTCTTGAGTATATTATGATGTGATGAAATTGTACATGAGATTCCTAATATATCTCTCATGTGTTGCAATCCTAATCTCTTCAATAGCTTCCATATTGCATTGAAATTTTGTGTTGAAGGCTTCTAGTTTGCATAGTAGGGCCATGAGGGATTGAAAGTGAATATCCATGGGAAATACCACATATAAGGTACCAAAAGAAATATATGAAAATCCTCTATCCAATGGAACTAATCTGGTAGCAATTTGAACACCATGTGAAAAATTATGAACTCTACAGTTTTGTCGCCATCATGAAAACCCCCCAAAATGGTTGATTTTAAATCATTGATATATTCACTTCTGAAGCTTCCGATTTGGGTGATTTGTTTTTTGAAATCAGTTTTTTTTAAATAGGAACTCAGATCTATAATTTGTTTTAGAAAATTTGGCCTCCATATGCTACATAAATCAAAACATCACGCCATCGTCCATGGAAAAAACCCTGAAAATTGCATATTTTAAAATGTTGATATCTTAACTTCCCGGACTTCATTTCAGACAATTTTTTTTTAATTGGGTGTTTTTATGAGACGAACTCGGATATACAACCTGTTTCTGCAAATGTTTCACCAAAATATACAAAATTTGTCTAGAATGTCACGGCCCTCTTTTAATCTGCAAAAATAAAAATAAATTTCCACATGTGTTGCCAAGGAAATTTCTCTGATACCACTTGTTAAGTACCTGAGTAGATATACAAATAAAATCACCACAAATATTGAATACACAATAGATCCATAGAGAAATATAGAATAAAACACACTTTTAGTATAATAAAACCCTTGAGGTAGGACAACACCATACAATGGATCCTATTATGGAAGAGATCATTTCTTGTTCACTTTCCTCTTCGAGGGGGTGTCCTCCTATTGAGATATCGATACAAATACAATAATTCTCTTATTATCACATTACATTTATTGAACCCCTTTATATAGTGCTACCAACAACCTAAGAACATTCTATAGGAGGAACCTTCTAGAATTATAACCGTCTAGTAAGTCCTCTTACATTTATTATCTCTAACTACCATAGTGGGATTTATTTAATACTATAGTGGACCTAGTCCACCTTACATTGAATGGCCTCCACTAATATCACTATGGGCCCTCTTCCCTCCCCCCCCACCCCCCCCCACTACCTCTCTAGCTACCTAACATGCATCATCTCTCTCTCTCTCTCTCCCCATTGCCACACTCTATCTTGCGGAGCAATAAAATAAAGCAAATGTGGAAATAAAACACAGAAGATACACAATACAATAAAGACACAAATGTATGTGCTTCACCCGGTGTGGGCTACATCCACCATAGAAATTTCCAGGTCCTTCCTTTATTATTATCCAACAAATGAAGGGATACAACCTACAACACACTCGTTGTAAATTCCTCTTATTCTCTCACAAGATCCTCATTCAGAATACAATATTCACAATGATGCATAGCTGCAATACATTTCCCTCATAAAGGAGGGTTTCCTTCTAGGTCAAAAAACCCTAACATAACTTCTATTGTAATATTTGCAACCTTATAATGAACGGTCCAGATTTACTATGAAATTACAATATACATTTACATTAAAATGTTTCCTTCGGGGGCTTCTCCCCTGAGCCCCCGCTTTCTCTTGGAACCTGAAGGGGGGGTAACCCCCCCTGGACTCCCCCGCATGGAGGAGTGCACATTCTTCAGGGGTGTAAAGTCTTCATGGGGTATAAACATGGCTGAAAACAAAGACCTTTGAATCAAGAAGATAAACACGCTCCACAACCAACAATCTCCCACTTGGATATTTATCTCAACAAATCCATCGATGTTGTATATGTTGGACTATGATCCTTCTTGGACCTGGAAAATTTCTCATCTTCACCTTCATACTTGAAGACCAACCGAAACTGAGCGAGAACTCAGTTTCTCCCTGGTTACTCCCTTAGTTAACATGTCTACAGGATTTTGGCTAGTGTGTAACTTTTCCAACTTCAAATGTCCATCTTCCAAGACAGATCATATGAAATGGTACCTCAATTGTATATTCTTAGTATTTGAATGGAAGGTTGAGCTATTTGCAAGATGAATGGCACTCTCATTGTCACAGTACAACCTGCTATTCTCCTACTTCTTTCCCAATTCCTCCATAAACCTCTATAACCAAATCATTTCTTTACTAGCCTCTGTAGCAGCAACATACTCTTCTTTTGTTGTTGAAAGTGCAACAACCTTTTTCATTTTCGAAATCAAATTACTATTGTTCCACCTACAGTAAAAGCATACCATGTGGTGCTCCTCCTACTATCTTTATCACCTTCCATATATGAATCAACATATCCCTGTAGAACAGTGTCTGAAGCTTCAAAACATAATGCATGAGTAGCAGTACTTCTCAAATACCTAAGAATCCACTTTACTACTTCCCAATGTTCTTTACCTGGATTATTCATATACTTTCTCACAACTCCCATTGCAAGTGCAATATCTAGTCGTGTGAAAACCATCGTATACATCAAACTGCCAATTGTTAATGAATAAGGGACCCTGGACCTATATTCTATCTCCTCCTGTGTCTTGGGACACATTCCTTTAGTTAATTTGAAATGGCTGGCCAAAATTGTACTAACTGGTTTTTCATTATGCATTCTAAACCTCTCCAACACCTTCTCTATGTACTCACTTTGAGACAATGTCAATTTGCAATTTTTCCTATCTTTTGTTATTCTCATACCAAGGAATTTCTTTGCAGCACCCAAATCCTTCATCGCAAATGAATTAGCTAATTTATTATTGAGAACATTTATATCATGCATATTAGACCCTACAATAATCATGTCATTTACATACAATAGAAAGATAATATAGCTTCCATTTTCTAGTATTTTAAAATAAACACAGTGATCATAATTACATATACTATAACCTTGTTTTGTTATAAACCCGTCAAACTTCAAATGCCACAGCCTTGGAGCTTTCTTTAGGCCATACAAGTTATTCTTCAACCTGCATACCAAATTCTCCTTCCCTTTGACCTCATACCCCTGTGGTTGTTGCATATAAAGTCTAGCCTTGTACCTCTTTTTTCCTCCATATTCTTCCTTCAACTTGTAAATCCATTTATTCTGCAATGTTTTTTTTCCTACAGGCAACTAAACCAAGTCTCAAGTCTGGTTATTTACCAAGGAATCCATTTCCTCTTTCATGCCTTGCTCCCACTTATTTTTTGTGTCTACCTGCATTACCTCTTCATAACATTCTGGTTCACCAGAATGAGTCAATAATAAATAACACAATGAAGGAGAGTATCGTTAAGGGGGTCTACTTAACCCGGTAAACCTTCTAACAACACTTGTAGGAGTTTGAGGTACTTGATCAATCCTGTTTTTGTACATTTTGATTTTCTGGTACCTTTGGAATTTATTTTTCAGTGATCGCATCAAGCACTCTGTATTCTGGTTTTTCTTTTTCATGTTTCTTTCCCTGCAATTGATATTTGTACATGACCTTCTCATTGAATATGGCATCTCTACTCCTAATGATTTTTTTATTTTCATAATCCCATAATCAATAACCATAATCATTAACACTATATCCAATAAAGGTACACTTCTTGGATTTTTCCTCAAGATTTGTTCTATTTTCTTTATCAATATGGACAATTGATTCACAACTGAAAGTATTCAAAAAAGAATAGTTTACCTTTTTTCCTGTCCATGCCTCCTCTGGAATTCTACCATCCAAAGAGCTTGAGGGTCCTCTGTTTATTAAGTA
>SNQJ01S0066955.1:56435-71688 GCA_010110895.2 Picea sitchensis | reverse complement strand
ACTAGTAGGTGGGACCCCCTTGTAGACTTGTGGCACTGTGGTGGATATGTTGCACTTACATTTTGTTTGCTTATGTGATGGTACCACCACAATCTTCTACAGTTGATTATTTCAAATCATGGTTTAAAATGTTATGGTGACATGTGATGGTTGGTTGATTAATGCATGGCATTGGATAGCTTTGATGACCTCTCACATAATATGTTAAGGCTGCCTTGTGGATGAAAGAATTATTATCGGTTTTGGTTTTGATACTACATTAAACATGGAATTGATTGGTTTAAATGGTCTTGATAAAAGATAATAATGGAGCTCTTTTGAATAAAAGAACTGTACTCAAACTCTAATGTTATGTATTGTTGTGACAAAGGAGGGGTGCACTTGATCCTTGCTACTATATTTATGTGCCTTGTTGAGTTTCATAAGTAGTTTCACATGGAGTAATGTTTTTAGCACATTGTTATTTTAAAGAGTTTGTTATTACAAAGGGGTGGCGCTCTATGCAAAAGTGATATGGCAATGGATATTTGGTTGATTAATGGTTTAGTGATATGGTGAATTATCTTGGCTTGTAATTTGAATTGAATGAGGTTGGAAGGGAGAAGCGATGTGAATTTATTGCACGTCACTCAAACACCCCTCAAGCCCGTCACCCTAGTCATTCTTGCATTTTGGTTTTGGCTTTGATAGTTGTTGGCTCCGCATTGTTCAGTCATGAAGGAGGTATACAGTCTAGTTTTCTTCCTCGTGTAGGATTTTATAGGTATGGTTTCTTAATCTTCCATCCATGATGGTTACTCTTCCCTTTGAATCAACGTTTGGCTCAGGATTGCTTGTAGTCTGTGTGATTTTTAAGCTGTTATGAGATATTTGAATTGTGTATTAGTGTTGGTGTCCATGGTTTCTTATGGTGATTATTTTGTATTGTTGGCACTTAAAAAAGAAATGGTTATGCTCTCCTTGTTATGCATAATCTTTGAATAGGTTTATTGGATAAAAATAACAGTGAAGCTTGCTCGGTCATGGCTTGGGTTTTGGGTCTGCATCTCTGTGGAAAATGATTATTATGATTTGAAAAAGCTCTGATCTTTGCGCATGTATTGTTATAATSAGTCTCTGTGTTTAAGATTTTCCCACTCCATMTTCATCTCTGTAGTTGGTATTTTTTGACCAYGTGGGTTGCAATGTGAATTGATAAAAGATTAAAATGTGTGTGCCTTGTCTTGGAAAAACTATGAGTTGTTAGCTACCTGGCTTGTTCCCTCACTAACACATTTTCCTGGACAACATTTCAAAGTATGAGTTTAACATCACCCAGAAGTCGATAGAAGCATGGTGGATGTTTTCTGGTCGGGCATGGGTTTGGGCATGGACGCTTAGATTATATTGTTGATTAAGAGATTGGATTCATTTTTGTTTCCTATTGGAATTGAGAGTCTGTTGTTTTGGAAACCCTTACAGTCGAGAGCATGGTTGTACATTATTTTTATGTAGTAATCATGATAGGGCATGAGTTGTCTGTATTTTTCGAGGATTTAATCCTCTGATCAAACTATTTGGTATTACCTTCCACTTGTAGTTTTTAAACCCTAAATATCAGATTAATATCATTTTATTCCAGTCGATGGTTGATGGAGCACTGTGCATGCTTGGTTGCTTGGGAACGATTTTGGTTGCATTCCTCATTTAGCAATTCTGGAAGAAGTTTGTACATACTGATTTATGTGAAGCTTAGGCTTGAAGAGTTGTATGATATTTTGTTCGAATGTTATGTTGATTGTATTTAAAAGACACATGTGTAAAAATTGATTGGGGCTTGATAAAGAGTTATAACTCCCAGTTTGATTGCGTTGAACAATTTTTAAACAATGGACACAAGGGGTGATAAATACTTTGCATGTTTCTATTGGATTTAAAGAATAAGTATTGGATATAAATGGTTGTAATCACTGTGCATATTCATGTTGGTTTTAAAAGGATTTAGCATTGGAGTATGAATAGTTGTGGCTCAAAGGTTATTGTGGTTGCTCATATCGATTGCAATATTGTTTGTTATGATTGTTATATACAAATTATATGGATGCGAAGGATGTTGTAATTGAATATTTATGGGCATATAGATTATTTTTTGGAAGCTAGCAAGCAATTTGTAAAGAAAGTAACAGTTTAAATTGTGATTTTGAAAAGTGAATACTGTTGAATTTTGAAGGTTGGAACAGAGATATGTTTGATTGCATGTTTTGATTTATTTTTATTTGAACATTATCCATATTATTTCCCTGTAATTCTACCAATTTTCATTTATTGCATTCTCCTCATAATCCCAATTTCATTTATGGCATCCCATTCTATGAAATAAATTAAAAAGAAAGCATGTGTAAAGGAGACAAAGGATAACACACCAAGGATTGGTGACTGATATTTTGGTATTTTATTACACATTTAAATTGTTTAATTAATTACTTAATAGTATTCACGTATTAACCCCATGTCATTATACCACTTTACACTAATTACACTCCCTCCATATGTCCCATGACCCCTATCACCCCATGTTCACTTGGTGATTGTTAAATGACTTCTTATGGATGGATTTGCATGTATCTCGTGTAAATTTCTGAGCCAATGTTTTATTCATGCAAGAAGAATGTCACGTACCATTTATTAAGGGATTAGTTACTGATTAAGTGCTGCTACAAGATGAGTTTCTTCAGTAGAGGTGACCATGGAAGAAATAACAGAGTCAGGGGAAATTGGAACCAAGGGCCTAGAAGGCCTAGATTTTCCATTCATTTCGATGTTGATCCCCAAGAATTGAACCATATATTCCAAGATGGGTTCTTTAACTGGATTGGGCATGGAATAGTACACCTTCATCCAGAAAGAACTCCTTTCTAGCCTCACAACATCCATGGCTTTTCTGTTCGTCCTCATGTGTCCTTGCAACCAAAAGTCCATGTAAATGATGGATGGAAATATATTGTCAACCCAGTTATATCTCACCATCGTGGTTGGCCCAATATTTCATTGCCTCTCCCACCACCTGTCAATCCTAATGTCCATATTTCTCATGTTGATTCCCCTGTTAAATCTTCACATGCTAGCAAAAGACTAAAAATTGATATCCCCCCTATGCAAGATAAAGGAAAAGAAGTTGCCTCCCCTTCTTATCGCTCAGATGATTCCTCAAAATCTATGTCTTCCCGCATGTATTTGAAGGATTATAGTTCCCATGTAATCAATGAAATACAACCTCAAGGTTCTAACCAACCACGGGCTACTTTCGGGAAATCAAAGGGGGACAACAGTGATAAAAGAAAAATTGCCTCTCAGAGTGGCAAGTATGGCTTTTAGTTTATGTTTTTTTATGATTTGAGTTGATAAAGACAGTGTTAGTGGTTGAATAATGTTGGGACATCAAGCTTTGTTTTGGATAATGTGGATTATGTGGATATTTATATATTTTTGGATATGATTTAAATTATTTCTAATATTTGAATATTCAGTTTGGAAGGTATCTAAGGGAGCTACAAGAGTGGCATGTGTTAAAATGATTATCCATTTGTGTTATATTTTATGATTTGAAAAGAAGCAAATACGGGAGTCACAAGGGGTCCCACCTACCTAGTTATTATTATTTAAAGACCCTTAACTATTATTACTATTATTTATTTCTCCTAAACTAAATTAGTTAAGTCAAACTAACTTAACTAAAGAAAGTAGTTGAACTACTTCAACTTATTTGGAAAAAATAAAAGATGAATGAGAAGAAGAAACAAAGGGAGAATAGAAGGAGAAAGCAAGACTAAGTTTTTCTCTTTTGATTTCGTGAGATAGTTTATGTTTTCATCCATTATTGAGTTTATTCAAAGCCTAATTCTATTTTTGACAGTAGGGTCTTATTGTAGACAACAAGTTTCAAAATTGAACCAAACTCTTTAGATGATTGTTTCAGATGTGTTGATCCATCCTTGATAGTCTGTGTATTCTTGTATATTTATGGCTTAAGTTTCATAGTTGATAAAGGATATTTTGTAGAGTCAAATTGGAAGCAGTTTGTGGCAAGCTAATCCAGATTATAAATTTCAGTTTTACTTTCTTGTCAGAGACTTTTTGTATGGTGTTCATCGGGGATATCTAAATCAAATTTTGGTCCATTCCTTCGCAGGGGTTTTGTAAAGAGAAAAACACTTTTGATATCTCATAATGAAAATTAGATTGTTCTTCTGTCTCATTTATGTGTAATTATGACTTGGTTACTTTTTTCTTTTTGATCTCCATATTTACTTTCTGTAATCTATGTATATTTTAGAAACTTATATAAAAATTTATTTTATATTGCAAAATTCTTTTCATTAATAAATCAGCCTAAACCCTTGTAACTAATACTTGCGGATTGGGAAAATATTTTTAAGGCTATAAAACTCTGGGTGATATTCTCGACTATCTTGTCCTAGATAAGAAAGATTCGAAAATAATTGAGTAAGGTAATCCATACCTTTTTCCTAAACATTTATTTGGTGACCATACTGGGGAGATCTTCCATATCTCTCTGGTTGATTGTATTCACATTATCATTGAATACTCATTCTTTTATTTTTTATTCTTTGACTGTTTTTATTTTTCTCATGATAGTACCTGTTACAAGGCAGCCCAATATTGAGCATGGTCTTAAAGACCAAACCACCATTGCTTTAACTTTATTCAATACCATCTTAGAAACAACTAATACTCGAGTTGAGCTTGAACGCTCGTGGGAAGTAATTGAACAAGACATAAGTGTTTGAGAACACTGGGAGGCCTGACAAAGGCATCCTAGGAATCAGTTGTATCTATCTTTTTCCTAAAAAAAATTATCTTATTTTCATGTCCTCAAATCCTCGCATATCTAGGAGAAGAATAGGATTGTCTCCTAAAATCACTCCTATCACTGAAATGGGAAGAAGGAATGTTATTTTTTCAACACAACAAGGTACTCTAAGGAGAACTTTATCTGATTCAACTAGTTCATATTTCTCACCCTCACCCATCCTTTACACAATGACATATGCGGGTGGCTCTGGTGGCACTAGAGGTGCATTATCTTCTCAACCCTCGACCTCATCAGTGATTGGTAGCTTGTATAGCCATTATATTCCAATCCAATCAACTACTAACCCTACCAAGGTTATTAAGAAGTATGGGCTCTTTCAATTCGAAGAAGATGCTACTACTACCCCGTGGCATGTATCCTCTCCTTTAAACCTAGCACCTACTACTTGTCCACTACCAAAATTCAAAGAGAATCTCCCTAGGTTTTCAGGAAATAACACAATCACCACAAATGAACACTTGGTGGCATTCTCTAATTTATGTCACAATATAGGAGCTAATGAAAATGATACTTGTATGTGCTTATTTGTTAACTCCCTTGAAGGGAAAGCAGTGAAATATTTCTTTTATCTCCCTCCCAATATTCTTTCCACTTGGGAAGACTTAGTTTACTAGTTCAAATCTACTTATGGGTAGTCTAAGAGCCCATCCAAACAATTACGGGAATACAATAACATTATGTACAAAGATGGTGAGACTATCAATTCTTTCAACCTATGTTTCCCCAAGTTATATAATCAAATTCCCGAACTTATTCACCCCCAGAACCAAGCCTCTTTTATGCATTACTACAATTCTCTACCTTCCCCTTATTGGCATAGGCTTGAATAAAAATCCATTGACAATCTTCGTTCTGCTCTTCATACTTGTCTAGAGTATGAAGAATAACTTGAAAGAATAGGTCTTCCCAAGGGAGAATCAATTAAACAAATGAATATGTCTTCCCTCTTAAAACTTGTATAGGATATGAATAATCGAATGATAGCATATGAGTTAAAGGGAAATGCCCCTTCACTTTCTCCTGGGGCATCATATTCCTCTTCACCACCTTTTAGGAATACTAATGAAAAAAAATTTCTGCCCAAAGCCATCATGTCTTGTAGTTGGTGTAACTTTTGCGAGGAAAATCATGAGGAAAGTACTTGTGAGGTAAAGAAGAGTGGCAGAGATAAGATCTTTGGAAAAAATCCTTTGACCACCATTATGGTTATAGATTGGGAAGAAACAGAAGATATCATGATCATAAACACTATGAATAAATCATGTTCTTCAAAAGGAAAATATGATCCCCCTCATACTTCTTCTAGCCCAAGATCATCTTCGCCAGCTACTACTGTAAAAATTACCAAAACTCCTGACATTCAAGGATTCCCTTCCCCTCATCCCTCTTCCAAATATAAAATTCTCAATCAATTGGCTAATATCAAGACCAACGCTACTCTTATGGACATGGTTTTCGTCCTTGAGCAACAAAAGCATCTAAAAATTTTCATGGAAGGAAAAGCCTCCACTATATCCAATCTATATGAAGGGACAACAGAAGAGGATTCTATTGTAAATAAAGTAGGTGTAAATAATTTTAGGCACCCTGTAAAAAACCCGTGATTTTTCATTTTTGTAAACATTATGGAAAAAATAGCCCATTGTTGTCTAATTGGCAGCGGTTCGGGCCCAAGCGTAATGTCGAAAATTATTATGGAAGAGCTAGGCTTATCTTGTACCAATGAAAATGCTAAAAGCATGCTCTCATATAATAGTCTACAAGAATCGACCATAGGTGAAATCAAAGGCATGACTTTGGTTCTGTGTGCACATTCTGAAATAAGAACAACCCTTAATATTCAGGTAATTGACATGCCAGTAAGTAACTATTCAATCATCTTAGGAAGAGACTGGAAAGCCTTGATAGGTGGATATCTCTCACTTGACGGGACATGCTTATTCATTCCTCAGAATGSAAACAACATCATATTCCTAAGGGAGGGAATAATTTCATCCTATATAGAAATMATTCCACAGCCTAATGTAAACTATGTCGAGGAGGACTTAGGAGTGTACTCCATCTTTTTTTATGAGGATAACACTACCCTGGAACAAATTGACCTGGAGGATGGGATGTGGCATATGCACTTTGATGGCTCATGCTSCAACRAAGGTAATGGAGCYGGCATTATCTTGTACTCACCTATAGATAAAATTCACAACTTTTCCTATAGGTTAGAGTTTTCTTGCACAAACAACGTCACCACATTTGAAGAATTACTTCTAGGCATTGAAAATGCCTATAATTTAGGTTGTGGTCACCTTACAGTTTTTGGGGACTTTGGACTTGTTGTGAACCTTGTACGCAAAGTATATTTTCCTAGCAACAAGTTGATGAAACGCTACACCCAATTTTTTTGGGCGTTTATCTCGAACTTATTATCATTTAACATCACTCATGTTAAAAAGGAACCAAATTCAATGGCTGACATGTTAGTTGTTTTTGCAACCTCTCCTACTCGGCAACTTCTGCCAAAAAGACCTGATTGTACTTTTAAATCCTTATATCGTCCTCATATCCCTGACAATGTACAGTCATGGAAGGTATTCCCTAGTGATGAAATCATATGTGCTTTCATACAAAATGAACCATATAAGCCCAAGGAGATTATATCCAAAGAAAAAAAAAAATTATGAAGGGATTGACTCCTCTAAAAATTTCATTTTAATTGAGTGATGTAGGCAACAAAGAAACACATATATAAGAGGATTCAAAAAGGAAATTGGGTGAAACCATTTCCTTGAACATTGGAACACATGATTCCCCAAAGAATGTTAAGATAGGTTCCCAATGTACTGATGAAGAAAAGTTGAAATTCACTGAGTTACTTTGTGAATTTCAAGATGTTTTTTCTTGGTCTTATACGGATCTTCATGGTTTTGATCCTACTCTTATACAACATGTCATTCCTATCAAGGAAGGTATAAAACCAGTTAGGCAAAAAAAAAAACCATTAACCCCACACTTGAAGCTACTATTACGAAGGAGTTTGAAAAAATCTTGAAGGTTGGGATAATTTTCCCTATTAAGTATTTTGAGTGGGTTTCCAATTTGGTTTTTGTCCAGAAAACAACTGGTCAGATCTAACTGTGCATTGATTTTCATGCATTAAATATAGAGATCATAAAATACCATTTTCCTCTCCCTAATATGGAAATGATTTTGCAACAAGTTGCAGGGTCACAAATGATGTCCTTACTTGATGATTTTTCTGGTTATAATCAGATCATGGTAAAAAGGAAAGACAAATGCAAAACCACTTTCATTATAAGTTGGGGCACATTTTCTTATGAACGCATGCCTTTTGTCTTATCTAATGCAGGTGCCACTTTCAAAAGCTATGCGTATAACTTTTGATGATCTGATCGGTAAGATTATTCAGATTTATCTTGATGACTTAACTGTATATTCAAAGAACTGATTGGATCATTTTGGTCATCTTAGAAAAGTTCTCATGCAATGCAGAAAGTTTAACATTTCTTTAAATCCTTCTAAGTCTATTTTCGAAATTACCAAGGGCAAGCTCCTTGGGCATATTTTCTCTGATTTAGGAATGAGAATAGATCCCGAAAGGATTGTTGATATTTTAAACCTTCCTGCCCCCACTTCCAAAAAGGAGGTTCAATCATTTATGGGCATTATCAACTTTGTCCGTAGATTTGTTCCTGATTTTGTTGTAATGGTCAAGCCAATTCACAACCTTCTCAAGCAAGATCGCTCATTTTCTTGGACTGACGACATCGATAATGATTTTGTATGGATTAAGAAGGAAATCAATTCCACACCAATTTAGCGAAGCTAGATTTTGAGAAAAAAATTATTATATACACTAATTCCACAGAGGAAGCAGTCTTTGTTATTCTCATATAATGTGATGACCAGAATAACAAAAAACCAGTATCTTACATGAGTCAAAGCTTATCAGATGACAAATTCAAATATTCTTATATCGAAAAGCATGCTTTCACTCTTGTTAAAGCTGTGGAGAGATTTCAACACTTTATCTTAGGAAATAACACACTGGTAAAAGTCCCTTTACCTGTTGTCAAGTTTTTTCTCTCACAGATTTATCTTTCAAGGAATATTGCACATTGGCTTTCCAAGATCCAGGAGCATGATTTAACCATCATGAATTTGAAAACCATCAAGGGACGAGACTTAGCCCTTGACTTGACTCAACATGATGATGCAAGTGAAGAAATTGACGAACAAGATAACCCTCTTTCAACACTATTTTACATTGATAGTCAAATCTTTCCTATAGTTGAACATCCTTGGTACAAAAATCTGGTGTATTACTTGGAAAATAAGAGATGTCCAGATGACTTAGATACTCATCAAAGGAGAAGGTTTTGTCTTGAATCTTCCAGATATGTTATTTTAGGAGACTTCTTGACCAAGAGATCTGCCGATGGTATATTACTTCACTGTGTAAATAATGGGGAAGAACATAATTTGTTACAAGAAACCCATGGATATTTAGATTTTGTTATTCATGTGGGTGGCCATTTTTCTACTAAATCTACTTCTTTTAAAATCATTAGAAAATTTTATTGCTAGCCTTCAATTTTTTGAGATTCTTATAACTTTTCAATATCTTGTGACAAGTGCCACAAATTCACTGGGAAATCACGTCTTTCTGCCATGCCTTTGCAACTTGTCCTCCCTGACTTTCCTTTTTCAAAATGGGATCTGGAATTTATCGGTCCTATTAATCCTCCATCTTTAGCAGGGTAAGTTTTTATCTTGACAACCACAGATTGTTTTACGAAATGGACTGAATTTGTCCCACTTAAACATTTGCGGGATGAACAGGTTATTTCTTTCCTTGAAACTAATATTTTCTCCAGATTTGGAATTCCTTCAGAAATTATTACAGACAACGGACCCTCTTTTATTTCTGCTAAGATGACTTAGTTTCTAGCTAAGATGGGAGTTAACCATTTCACCTCATCAGCTTATTACCCTCAAGGAAATGGGCAAGCCGATTCTACTAACAAAAAATTGGTTAGAATTATCAAGAGGCTCATTGAAGATAAGCCTCGTCAATGGCACACCCTCCTCACTTATTCCCTTTTGGCAGATCACACAACTAACAAGGTAAGCACAGGCTGCACTCTCTTTCAGCTTGTTTATGGTCAAGAATATATCTTTCCTATAGATATGGAACTTTCTTCTCTACGGTTGATGCTACAGATTGAAGAATTAAATTCTTCTAATATCTCTTAAAGGATAAATGTATTGTTGGATTTAGATGAACAAAATATGTTTTCCTTGGAGAGCATAAAGAAAAGACAACAAACTGTAAAGAAATATTCCAATAAAAGCACAAAATCTGTCAAATTTAAAGTAAATGAGAAAGTCTTTCTTTGGGATTCAAATCATGCTGATAGAGGAAGGCATTCTAAATTTCAAAAATTATGGCTATGTCCTTTTAAAATCTCTTTTGTCCTGGATGCAAATTATTATGTTCTAAAGGACTTAGAAGAGCGATTATTTTCCTATAGCAATAATGGTTCCCACTTGAAACACTATCTGGAACTAGTTTGAAAGTTAAAACGTTGTATGGAAATTACTTATGTATTATAATTTTTGTTTCAGTGCTTTGATTTTTCTTTGTTGTTTTTATTTTTTTGTTGTTTTTCTTTTATTAATTTATTTTCTTTTCAGAAATAAATTATGAATCATTTTTTCCACAATGATGCTATTCTGCAAGTATTGTTAATCAATAAAATTAGGTTACATTGTTGTCATGATGTCCCCCCTTGAAGACATCACTGAAAATGCTCTCTGGTTCCAATACTATTGTTAGATAAATAATTGGATTTTCATCCCTATTGTTTGTCTTCCATTTCTTCCCTCCACCCTGAGATTCCAAAGAGCACACCATAATTTTTTCTCCTTTAACAGATAAACTCTTTCACTGTGACCAATCGAAAGTTATGCATACAAGAATAAGCCCCTCATACATAACACTTTCCATGAGTTATTTCCAAAGTCCCAGATCATTTTTTTCCTTAAAATTTCTCACTTCCCCCTGTTGCATAATCATTCTGGTAAATATCTTATTTGATCTATGATTAAGTTGGTTTGCAAAACTAGACATTCTGAGTTATTAATATGTTGGAAACAAATTTCCCTGTAGATCCGCTAATTTGTTGATGCTTAAAAATGCAACGATGAATATTATGCTCGCAAATGATTTCCAAGATTTATTATATATCTATATTAATAATAAACTAGTAGGTGGGACCCCCTTGTAGACTTGTGGCTCTATGGTGGATATGTTTCACTTACATTTTGTTTTCTTATGTGATGGTACCAACACATTCTTATATAGTTCATTTCTTCAAATCATGGCTTAAAATTTTATGGTGACATGTGATGGTTGGTTGATTAATGCATGGCATTGGATGGCTTTGATGACCTCTCACGGAATATGTTAAGGCTTCCCTGTGGATGAAAGAATTATTATCATTTTTGGTTTTGATATTGCATTAAACATGGCATTGATTGGTTTAAATGGTCTTGATAAAAGATAATAATGGATCTCTTTTGAATAAAAGAACTGTACTCAAGCTCTAATGTTGTGTACTGTTGTGACAAATGAGGGGCGCACTTGACCCTTGATACTATAGTTATGCACCTTGTTGAGTTTCATAAGTGGTTGCAGACGGGGTAATATTTCTAGCACATTGTTATTTTAAAGCGTTTTATATTACAAAGGGGTGGCACACTATGAAAAAGTGATATGGCAATGGATATTTGGTTGATTAATGGTTTAGTGCTATGGTGAATTGGCTTGGCTCATAATTTTAATTGAATGAGGTTGGAAGGGAGAAGTGATGTGCATTTATTGCACATCACTCAAACACCTGTCAAGCCCGTCACCCTAGTCATTATTGCATTTTCTTTTTGGCTCTGGTAGTTGTTGTCTCTGCATTGTTCGATCATGAAGGAGGTATAGAGTCTAGTTTTCTTCCTCGCACAGGATTTTCCAGGTATGGGTTTATTACACTTCCATCCATGATGGTTACTCTTCCCTTTGAATCAATTTTTGGCTCAGGATTTCTCATGGTCTATTTGATTCTTTATCTTTTATGAGATATTTGAACTGTGTATTAGTGTTGGTATCAGTGGTTTTTTATGGTGCTTATTCTAGACTGTTGGAACTTAAAAAATAAATGGTTATGCTCTCCTTGTTGTGTGTAATCTTTTCATAGGTTTATTGGATAAAAATAGCAGTGAAACCTGCTCGGTCATGGCTTGGGATTTGGGTCTGGCCTCTCTGTGGAAATTGATTATTATGATTTGACAAAGCTCTAAGCTTTGTGCATGGATTGTTATAACGAGTCTTTGTGTTTAATATTTTCCCACTCCATGTTCATCTCTGTGGTTGGTATTTTTTGACCCTGTGGGTTGCAATGTGAACTAATAAAAGATTAAAAAGTTTGTGCCTTGTCTTGGAAAAACTATGAGTTGTTCACTACCTAGTGTGTGCCCTCACTGACACAGTTGTTTGGATAACATTGTACAATATGAGTTTAACATCACTGGGAAGTCGATAGAAGCATGGTGGATGCTTTTTGGTCGAGCACGGGTTTGGGCCTGGACACTCAGATTATAGTGTTGATTAAGAGATTGGATTCATTTTTGTTTCCTGTTGGAATTGACAGTCTATTGCTTTGGAAACCCTTACATTTGAGAACATGGTTTTACATTATTGTTATGTGGTAATCGTGATAGGGCATGAGTTGTCTATGTTTTTAGAGGATTTAATCCTCTGACCGAACCACCTGTTCTTACCTTCCACTTGTTGTTTTTAAACCCTAAATATTAGATTGATATTGTTTCACTCTATTCGATGGTTGATGGAGCACTGTGTGTGCTTGGTTTCTTGGGCATGATTTTGGTTGCGTTCCTCATTTAGCAATTCTGGAAGAAGTTTGTACATACTGATTTATGTGAATCTTGGTCTCGAAGAGTTGTATGTTATTTAGTTTGAATGTTATGTTGAATGTATTTAAAAGACACATGTGTGCGAATTGATTGGGGCCCGATAAAGAATTATATTGCCCAGTTTGATTGCGTTGAACCACGTTTAAATAATGGACACAAGTGGTGATAAATATCGTGCATGTTTCTATTGGATTTAAAGAATAAGAATTGGATATAAATGGTTGTAATCACTCTGTGTATTCCTCTTGGTTGTAAAAGTATTTAGCGTTGGAGTTATGAATAGTTGTGGCTCAAAGGTTATTGTGGTTTCTCATATCCATTGCAATAATGTTTGTTATATAAATATTATATGGATGTGAAGTCTGTTGTAATTGAATATTTCTAGGCATACAGATTATTGTTTGGAAGCCAACAAGCAATTTTTAAAGGAAGTAACAATTTAAATTGTGCTTTTGAAAAGTGAATATTGTTGAACTTTGAAGGTTGGAACAGAGACATGTTTGATTGCATGTTTTGATTTATTTTTATTTGAATAGTATCCATATTATTTCCATGTCATTCTACCACTTTTCGCTCATTACATTCCCCTCATAATCCCAATTTCATTTATGGAATCCCTGTTTTGTGAAATAAATTGAAAATAAAGCATGTGTAAAAGAGACAAAGGATAACACAACAAGGATTGGTGACTGATATTTTGGTATTTTATTACACAGTTAAATTGTTTAATTAATTGTTGAACAATATTTCTATATTAATCCTCTGTCATTATACCACTTTTCACTAATTACACTCCCTCCATATGTCCCATGAGCCCTATCACCCCCTATTCACTTGGTGATTGTTAAATGGTTTGTTATGGATGGATTTGCATGTATCTCATGTTAATTTCTGAGTCAATTTTGTATTCATGCAAGCATAATGTCATGTAAGGTTTATTGAGGGCATAGTTACTGACTAAATACTGCTAGAAGATGTGTTTCTTCAATAGAGGCGGCCATGGTAGAAATAACAGAGGTAGGGGAAATTGGAACCAAGGGCCTAGAAGGACTATATTTTCCATTCATTTTGATGTTTATCCCCAAGAATTGAACCAGTTGTTCCAATCAGGGTTATTTAACTAGATTTATAATGGAATAGTACACCATCGTCCAAAAATAACTCCTTTCTAGCCTCAGAACATCCCTCGCTTTCCCGTTCCTCCTCATCTGTCCTTGCAACCAGAAGTCCCTACAAATGATGGATGGCAAGAGATTTTCAACCCGATTGTATCACACCATCGTGGCTGGCCAAATATGTCATTACCTCTCCCACAACTTGTCAATCCTAATATCCAGATTTCCCATGTTGATTGACCTGTTCAATCTTCACATGCTAGCAAAAGACTAAAAACTGATATTCCCCCTATGCAAGATAAAGGCAAAGAAGTTGCCTCTCATTCTTCTCCCTCATATGATTCCTCAAAATCCATGTCTTCTCGCATGAATTTGAAGGATGGTTGTTCCTATGTAAGCAGTGAAATACAACCTCAAGGTTATTATCAACCATGGGCTACTTCCGGGAAATCAAATGGGGACAATAGTGATAAAATAAAAATTGTCTCTCAAAGTGGAAAGTATGGATTTTAGTTTATGTGTTTTTATGATTTGAGTTGATAAAGACAGTGTTAATGGTTACATAATGTTGGGACAACAAGCTCGGTTTTGGATTATGTGGATTATGTGGATATTTATATATTTTTGGATATGATTTAAATTATTTCTTATATTTGAATATTTAGTTTGGAAGGTATCTAAGGGAGCTATAAGGGTGGCATGTGTTAAAATGATTATCCATTTGTGTTATATTTTATGATTTGAAAAGAATAAAAGACGGGAGTCACAAGGGGTCCCACCTACATAATTATTATTATTTAAAGACCCTTAACTATTATTATTATTATTTATTTATCCTAAACTAAATTAGTTAAGTCAAACTAACTTAACTAAAGAAAGTAGTTGAACTACTTCAACTTATTTGGAAAGAATAAAAACTGAATGAGAAAAATAAACAAAGGGAGAATAGAAGGAGAAAGCAAGACTAAGGTTTTCTCTTTTGATTTCGTGAGATAGTTTCAGTTTGCATTCATTCTTGATTTTATTAAAAGCCTAATTCTCTTTTTGATAGCAAGGTCTTATTGTAGACATCAAGGTTCAAAATTGAACCAAACTCTTCAGATGCTTGTTTTAGAGGTGTTGATCCATCCTTGATAGTCTATGTATTCTTGTATGTTTATGGATTAAGTTTCATGAATGATAAAGGATATTTTGCAGAGTCAAATTGGCATCAGTTTGTGGCAAGATGATCCAGATTATAAATTTTAGTTTGACTTTCTTGTCA
>SNQJ01S0066955.1:39926-55515 GCA_010110895.2 Picea sitchensis | reverse complement strand
CTCTAATCCAAGCTAATCCCAAAAGCTCCAACGCTAACCAAAGCTCAATAGCTAACTTTCTCCATGAGAGATTCTCTCCTTTTATAAGTTGAAGAGGATAAGGTGAGGAGGTTAGGATGATCCCACTAAATCATGAAAGCAAGTAAGATCCAAACCATTCGGATGCCACCTCACCATGGAAGTTTCTCCTTCTAGAAGATTCGAGAAAACACTTTTTTTCCCCAGGTGTAGGCATTCTCGCACCCTGCCTATAGAGCAACCTACGAACATCTCACACCCTAGCTATGGTGCAACCTGCGAGAATCAGGCATTCTCGCACCTTGCCTATATAGCAACCTGCAAACTTCCTTTTTTACAGGGATTTTCCAAAGGAAAAATGCAACTTCTTTTCTCAGGAGAAGTTCTTCTCCCTTCTTTCTTCAGGAACTCAGGCCACTGACCCCTCTGAAGGCAACATATAGGTTTACATCATTAATGATCATAGGGATGAAAATAATAATGTGTAATAGAGTCGTCCAGGAGGTTTGATGGTTTCACCTTTGTTGCGTTGACAAACATCACATTCTGCTACAAAAGTGCAAATTTCCTTTTTCATACCATCCCAGAAATTTAAGGAATGTTTGACCTGGTCATAGGTATTGGTAAACCCTGAATGACCAACTGTGGGAGTAACATGAAGCTTAGAAAGCACCGTGGATTTAAGTTGTGATTGTTTACTTAAATACAAATGACCTTTGTAGCGAAGTTCATCATTGTGCCAAGAGTACCCTGGGGAAACTAGAGAGTTGGATTTCAATTGTTGGATCATATGCGATATTTTAGGATCATGTAGCCATTCTTGGCACACAGTTTGGAGCTAATTTGGTACAATGAAGGAGAGGGAAAAAATAGACCCTTCATCTTCATATTTTTGAGAAAGAGCGTCAACAACCACATTCCTTTGCCTTTCTTGTAAATTATCTCATAATCATAACCAAAGAGCTTAGTTACCCATTTTTGTTTCTCTGGGGAGGAAGGTTGTTTCTCCAGAAAATACTTGAGGCTTTGATGATCTATCTTAATTTGGAAGCGTTTCCCCAGGAGATAAGGGCGCCAGAGATTAGTGGCATGCATAATACCTAACATTTCCTTTTCATAGATTGATTGGCCCAAATGGCATCCAGACAATTGTTTTCTAGTAAAGGCCAAAGGTCTACCTTCTTGCATAAGGACAACTCCAATTCCTCTGCCTGAGGCATCACATTCGAGGACAAAGGTTTTTATGAAATCAGGAAGGGCCAAGATCGGAGTAGTGAACATAGTTGCCTTCAAATATTGAAAATATTGATTCACTGCGAGAGTCCAAGTGAAAGAATCCTTTTTAAGGAGAGCAGTGAGAGGGGCCACAATCTTCCCATAATTCCAAACAAACTTGCAATAATAGCCGGTTAAACACAAAAATCCACACAAGCTTTTGATAGTCTTGGGGCGAGTCCAATCCTGCATTGCTTCAATCTTTTTAGGATCCACCCGAACACCAACATTTCCAAAAATATGACCCAAGTACTATACTTCTGAGGATCCAAAGGCACATTTAGTGCATTTGAGGAAAAGTTGGTGCTGTCACGCAGGAATGATTTTAGGGGATAAATTTTGCTCATGGGCTAATTTTCCATGGTTTTTACCAAAACAATATTCTCTATTCTAAAAATGATTCGCCCAAATTCTATAGGATAAAATTATTTTAACTTAAAAAATGCCAAAATTTTATACAAATTATATAAAATCCTTATAAATTTGAATATTTTTACAAAAATATCGCTAAACATTTTATTGTTGGCGTATAAAGGGTTAGTAAGATTCACCAAGGTTTCTACATTTTAAAATAAATTTCCATCTTAAAATCATCCCTGGTGCTGTGAGAGTAGATGGAGAATTTGATCCACATGGGAAATATGAGATTTTCAAATTTTACTATAGATGAAAATATCATCAAAGAAAACTAAGACAAAATTATGGAGAAAAGGATGGAAGACATTATTCATGAGGGTTTGGAAGGTGGAGGGGGCATTACATAGGCCAAAGGGGATGACCAAAAAATCATAGTGAACCTCGTGAGTTCGAAAGAAAATCCTAGGTATATCATCTTCTTGCATACATATCTGGTGGTAGCCATAATGCAGATCAAGTTTAGTGAAGTATTGAGCACCACTCAGCTCATCCAAGAGATCATCAATGATATGAATGGAGAACTTGTCCTTGATGGTGAGCTTATTGAGTGCACGAAAGTTGGGAAACATGTCCCAATTACCTTCTTTCTTAACTACCATGACCATAGAGGAAGAATAAGGGATGGTACTAGGGTGGATAACACCCGCTTGGAGAAATTCCTGCACAATTTTCTCAATTTCATTCTTTTGGGAAAAGGGGTGACGATAAGGGTGAACATTGGGAGGGAGATTTCCAGGAACAAGGGGAATGGAATTATCATGAACAACACAAGAAGGAGGAAGTCCCTGAGGGGTGGAAAAAACAACTTGATGTTTGGAAAGGATAGCTTGGAGGTCAGGATGCACAGAGGGTGTCTCAACAACTTGAATAGAATGGAGTTGAGCAATGATACCAGAGTGGCCTTTCTTGAGGATATTTTCCATACGATGGGAACTAATGATCTCAGGAGAACCATCTGTGATACCTTGGAATTGATATCTTTTTCCCTCTTGTTGTAATTGCATGGTTAATGCCTTAAAATCCATAGAATGGGACCCAAAGTGCGTAACCATTCAATACCTAGCACAATTTCACAAGATCCCATGTCAATGGAAAACATATAATTTTTTAGTTGGTAATTTCCAATTTGAAGACGAACATTTTCACAATGCCCACCACATTTTATGGAACCACCATTGGCTATCATGATTTGAAAATGATTGAAAACACGAATATAGCAATTGGTTTCCTGGGCAATGCGACAATGAATAAAATTGTGGGTGCTACCACTGTTAATAAGGATGATGACCTTCATGTGCTTAATGTATCCAATGAGCTTGAGTATTTTTAGGGACGAGAAGCCAGTGAGGGCATGCAAGGAAATAAGTGGGTCAACATCAGGTGGGTCAGTAGGCTCCTGGGTGGCATCAAGAAGGGAGGGTTTTTCAACCAAGGGAACTATTACATCCTCTTCAGGAACATCTTCAAAAATGGCCATAAATAGTTTTTGTTCCTTACACTTATGCCCTAGAAAGTATTTTTCATCACAATTATAGCAAATACCCTTCAGTTGGTGTTCAAACATTTCATCCCTAGTTAGTTTCTGTACCTTGAGGGGAGTGACAGGGGTGTTAGGATTAACTGGTCGAGGATGAGGAACAAAAGGGGGTTTTTTGTTTTGAGAAAAAACAACTTTTTGGGCCTCTTTAGCATGTTGAGTAGCTTCCAACCAAGTTGGAGGGTGGGACATGAGAACCTGGGATCAGATTTCATCCTTGAGACAACTGATAAAGAGTTCACAGAAGAACGCATCTAACATGCCCTCTGTTCAAAAGGACAAATGCTAAAAAAAAGTGATGAAGTCTTCCACTATGTCATACTATTTCAACTTGGTCAAATGAACGAGATATTAGGTATCAATATCAAATAAGGCATAGAGCTCAGCAAAAAACTGAGTCCAAGAAATATAGCCCTGATGTGATTTTTTTCTCCATTGCCACCATTGTCAGCATTCAGGATCTAGATAGAGGAAAACATAGCGAAGTTTGGCCAACTCGTCAGTAATACCATGCATAGAAAAATAATGCTCCATATGAGTGACCCAACCTGTAGGATCAAAGCCATTGAATTTATTAACCTCTATGCGGGAAAGACAAGGTTCACGATGAAAGGAGTTGGAATGAAAATGAGGAGACCGAGAGGAATCAACAACATCAGGTTGTGATGATAAGGAAGGACCCGTAGGGAGGTTCAACAATTGATTGACAAAAGATTGGAGGGAGGTCAATTGGGTTGTGAGGTTAGTTTCCAAGTTGTCAATGCAGGAATTGTTAGAATCGATCTAAGATGTGAGATGTTCGATGGAGACATGGGCTTGATTGATGGAATTTTGGAGGTCTTGGTTGCGAGTGGTGGCCATTTGGAAAGGGGAAGTGCGGGTAAGGAAAACAAATGGGTGGGTGGGACCACAAAAAAAAGACTTAGAAGTGATAGGTACCACGACGATCAGTGCTTGAAGGGAAATATAATGGGATAGGCGAAACAATAGGGAAACTGGGAAGGGGTTGGGTCCATTGAAACAAAAAGGATTAAAAATGAATGGTACGACTTCAATAAGGGAAGAAAGGGGAATCCAATAGAATAGGTCCCAAATAAGTGTGTCGGCGGGACCACTATACTCTTTTGAAGAAATGTGTAGTAATTTCACAACCAGAATGAAAAAGACACTGTAGCATGACAATAGATCTTTTTGGTTCTATTTATGGTTCCTTCCCAAGGTTTAGGGTATTCAATGGTTTTCCTTGTGCTATAGTTCTCTGATATACATAAGGAGTCCAACAGTAGTACTCGGCCCAATATCTTAGGGCACCAACTAAGGAGGCTAGATCACACCCTTATTCGTACTACCCGACTACCCAGGTACTAGAGAGTATCTTCCTGAGTATTTTTCTCGGTTGCACTATAATAGTTAGGCGGTCGATCAGTTTATCTATGGAGGGATTCAAGAGATATAGGCTGATTCGTATACACGTGTTGTCTGATGTACTACCACGCGAAGGCGTACCAATATGGGTTACAAGGGTGTCCAACAGATGTGTTCTTAAGTACCACTTGTATTTCTTGCATGTATGAATCCCCGACCATAGATTTATGTTCTTAAAGACATATCTCTATAGCTTGAAGATGTCGAAATACGTCTCTACCCTGAAAAAATTTAACCCACAATTTTCTATCGAGGAAGGTGCTCTAATACCACTTGTAATATTCCACTTATAAATTCATATGTAGAACATAAATAATTAGCTAGAAATGATAGAGAAACAATGATATAACCAAATAAAAGTCACAATAATACCAGATAATACCAGAATAACACTAGAAAGATAACTTTGATTAATGAGAGAAATGCTCACTTGACTCTTCAAGGGGGAAATGTCCAACAGAGCAGAGCTCTATTACAATAATATCCAAGACAAAACTTCTCATACCCTCTATTCCTATTTATACTAAATCTATATATAAAAAGAGAAATCCAAAGGAAGATCCTTCCAGAAGCGAAAGCTTCTATTAGGTCTTCTTACATTTGACTTATTCCACTTTATTGCTAGGCCTAATTAATATTAAACCTTATTACATGGAAGTATATTATTATACCCACTTGATGTGTTAGGTAGGTTAGGTTCCTAACATGGTGACTCAACCATCACCACTCTGCACCTTGTATGATCTGAAAAGATCTTTTACACGACAATGGTTGAGTTATTTAGCATGTGTTTATTAACCATTTAGGAAGCGAGCTGAAAGAAGGAATAATTAAAGAGGAAATGTGACAGCCATATAAACATGTACAGAACTAACATGAAGTAGAAACAACAACAAACCATAAACACCAATGTGATAACGGAGTTCGGAAATATCGCCTACCTCTCCGGGCCTTTGTCTCAGTAGGTGAGGCTTTCTTATTTTTGTTCAAAGCTCAATAAGTACATCACAATAGTGCCAAAATATTACAAAACTGATCTGGTCTTTTTCTTCCAGATCTCTAGAACCCAATAGAAGAAAAGACACTCAAATCGGATGACCGAAGCTCCCAGAAATGGCCCGCAAAGGTGCGCTCCTCAACAACTTCCTTGCATAAAAATGGCTTTGGCTTGGAAAATATTCAACATAAATCTACTCTGAATGTCCTCTACTGGCCTGAAGAAGGTCTAGTTTATATAGATATGAAGTTGGTAACCATCTCCCAACTTCCCCCCAAGATCTGACCTCAAAAATGGCCCAATATCCCCCAATATTGGTCAAAAATCTCCAAATACAACTTAATAATTAATATAAAATCACTATATTAAAGTTTTAAAAACCACTTTTGGAGAAATATTGGGTTAATCCCCTTTTCCTTGGGAGCACGGCCCTAAAACACAATCATATGGCACCATATGGCCAAGCGCCAACCCCTAAGGGTTGGGCATTGGCCCTTACCTTGTAAGCTTTGGTCACATCTCAAAAGAACAAGGGACCGAGTCCCGAATGGTGTGCTAACGGTTGGTCACCTCCCACGAGTCATATGGTGGGCAAGTGATATATATCCACACCCATATCTTTAACTCCGAGGTGGAGGTTGTATGAGCACTAGGCTTTGGGTTGTATGGAGTAGAAAATGAAACCGTGGGTTGGGGCTACGCCCCAGCCCTTTTACACCTCCTCTCACACCTTTACATCACTTTTTATATTTTTATAAAAAGTGACATGGTGGCGGGTTGGTACCCAACTTGCCCAAAGAGTTAGCTCGTACAAGAGGTCACGGGGTCGAAACTTGTAGAGTTCAAACAAATGTTTCAATAGAAAATTTAACCAATCCATAGGTGCCACATGACAACCCACGTCTGGGCCACGTGGCACCTCCTCATTCGTCGGATACCATTACAAGTGTCAAAATATGATTGGAACCCACATCTACCTAGTCAACACATCTGCCTAGTCACTATCTACCATGTGTCTCCATACGTGAATGCCACATCCTTTGTGCGGGCGTGCCACATGTCACCCTTGCAGTGGTGACACATGTCACCCCCATATTGGTCCACCTGTCCATTCAGATCAACGTCTGTATGCCCAGTCATCCTACCACGTTTCACCTCCAAAAGTTGCCAACTATTCCTACCACGTCAGTTGTACGACCATAGAAGCTATATAGTCATCTTCCACATGGCACTGTACAGACTGTACAATCATCATTTTTTTTCCTGTTTGGAAAAATGAACAGATCACCATAACTTGAGCATACAACGTCCGTTTGAGCCTGTTCAAGTTGCGATGGGCTCGTATCGATAAGGCATAAAAACACATCCGTTTTGAAGCCATTTTGAGAACTTTTATTTTTAGTCCTTTCTAAGCCCCATCAAGCTCCTGGATCTGATTCTGGATCACACCTCCCCACTAAATGAACTTTTGGTCCCCAAATGTTTACTGACCATTCATCAAGCTCGGGATAGGCCACCCGACTTGTTCTTTGTCTCTGAACTTTGTCCTATGCACCAATCTCATCAAGATCAACTCTAACACAATCATGAAAACTAACATCATATTGTTAGCCATTTGAACCCTGTCACATCTTACTGAAGCCACTATCATCCATGTAGACAACATTACTAATGATAGCATAAAAAATACGACTGCAAATGAGCTAATATACTTGTAATATTTGCACGACAATATCTTATCTTGAAGCAAACTGTGATTGATTTTCCTTTCTACAATCATCTCCTGTTCCTGCTTAAGATCGATTACTTGACTTGAAACAATTATAGGTGTGTTGCTTTCTTTAACTGCCTTCTTTAATTGTTCCATAGTTTGAAGAGTTTTATTTTCCTTTACATGATGAGCATGAACAACATATTCTTGACCTTCTTTGGTTAAATGATATTGATTCTTTTCCTTGTAGAAGATTGTTTTATGATCATACAAGTATAGACTGCCTAATACCATTCCACATTCACTTAGTGGAACTACATCACATTTTACCTCGTCCACAAACTTAGATGAAATTGAAAAGTTTAATGTGCATTGTTTGGTTATGTGCATTTGATGATTGTTGCTTATCCATTTAAGTGTGTAGGGCTTATGATGCATATGTGTTTCTAATCCCAATTGCTTAACCAATTCCTTAGAAATTAAGTTAGATTGAGATCCACTAACTATCAATGTGTCAACCTTGGTGTGTCGCACGATGACCCTTATGTGAAACAAGTTACTTCTACAATCAAATCCTTCACCAATTTTACTTGTTATACCAACCAATGAGACCTTAGATTCATCACCTGAATTTGATCCCAAGTCTGTGGGTCATGTTGTTGCCGCAACTGTTTGCCTCCCTTTCTTTTTCTTGAACCACTTTGGCCTCTTCTCAGGATGAAATTGCCAACAATGGTCCTCATCATGCCTCTCTTTCTTGCAATGCTTGCAAGAGGGCTTCTCTTCCTTCCTTGTCACTGCATTTGCATTTTTTCCATGCCACTCCCTTTTGTCCCCTTTCCTTGAAGACGATTCCCCTAATACACCAACACTTGTTTTCCCTCTTCAATGTATGTCACTTGAACAAAAACCTCATCAAGATTAGTTGGTCCAAACATGAATACAATATTTTGAATATGTGCAGGCAAACCTCCTATATACTTCATAAGAGTTTCTTGGGTATGTAAAGGAATATCTAACATCAATGCCATTTTTCGAAAGCCATCTCCGTATTCTTGCACTACTTGTCATTTTCTTAGTTTTAAATCTTTCCATTCAATTAACGCTTTCTCTTTATAACCCAAAGGATAGAATTGTTTTCTAAGTGAAAAAATAAAAATTTTCCATGATGGAAATATATTACCCACTTGTTGCGTTCCATTTTGCAACTTTATTTGCCACCAGATGAGTGTTGTGCCTGCAAGTTTCAATGATGCCAACTTGATTTGTGTGGCTTCATCCTTGATCTGTTGCAAACTGCAATAAACCTCCATCTGTTTAACCCAATTTTCAAGTCTCTCTTCATTAAATTCACCATCATATATGGTTAATTCGAATTTAACATGAAGTTTTAATAAAGATATTTCATTCTTATGTTTATGAACATGTTTCTTTGCATTGGATTTAGAACTTGAACTTGAAGAAGAAGGAGAAGAAGGAGGTGAAGATGGAGGTGAAGGAGGAATTTGAGGAGGATCCTCTCCTTCTTCACTTTTACCCTTTGAAGATTCACCAAGAACTGGTCTCTTTCGTTCCAAGTAATCCTCATACAAAACCTTCATCATCTCCGACATGGCGAATAAAGATTTTCGAAACTCTTTCTCATCCTGAGAAAGTCTCTCTTCTGATGCCATCTTCTCGCTTTGAGAAGTTCTCTTTCTCAATCCAATCAATGGATTATCTTCAACAAGATCGCCTTCACCTTGAAGTAGCTTTTCCCTGGTTAACATGGAAAACTCAAATCCAAACATCAACTAGCTCGGATACCTCTTGATTCGAAAAGATCTTTTACACGACAATGGTTGAGTTATTTAATATGTGTTTATTAACCATTTAGGAAGATAACTGGAAGAAGGAAGAATTAAAGAGGAAATGTGACAACCATATAAACATGTATGGAACTTAAATGAATCATAAACAACAAACCATAAACACCAATGTTATAACGAAGTTCAACAATATCGCCTACGTCTCTGGGCCTTTGTCTCAGTGGGTGAGACTTTCTTATTTATGTTCAAAGATCAATTAGTACATCACAACATTGCCAAAAGGTTACAAAACTAATCCAGTCTTGTTCTTCCATATCTCTAGAACCCAAAAGAAGAAACGAAACTCAAATCGGATAACCAGAGCTCCCAAAAATCGCCCGCAAAGGTGTGCTCCTCAACAGCTTCCCTGCATAAAAATGGCTTTGTCTTGGAAAATATTCAACATAAACCTGATATGAATGTACTCTAATGTCCTTAAGAAGGCCTGGTTTATATAGATCTGAAGTTGGTAACCATCTCCCAACTCCCCCCCAAGATCTGGCCTAAAAAAGGGCCCAATATCCCCCAATATTGGCCAAAAATCTCCAAATACAACTAAATAATCAATATAAAATCACTATATTAAAGTTTTAAAAACCACTTTTGGAGAAATATGGGGTAATCCCCTATGCCCTGGGTGCGTGCCCCTAAAACACAATCATATGGAACCATATGGCCAAGCGCCAACCCCTAAGGGCTACACGCTGGCCCTTACCCCGCAAGTTTTGATCACATGTCAAAAAAACAAGGGACCGAGTCCTGAATGGTGTGCTAACAGTTGGTCAGCGCCCCCAAGTCATATGGTGGGCAAGTCCTATATATCCATGCCCATATATTTAACTTCAATTTGGAGGTTTTATGAGCGCTGGGCTTTGGGTTGTATGGAGTAGAAAATGAAACTACGTGCTGGGGCTAGGCCCCAACCCTTTTCCACCTTCGCTCACACCCTTACATCACTTTTTATATTACAATGTGACATTGTTATAAAAGGTGACACAGTGGCGGGTTGGTACCCAACCTGCCCAAAGCCTTAGCCTGTACGAGAGGTCACGGGGTCGAAACTTGTAGAGTCCAAACAAATTTTGCAATAGAAACTTTAACCAATCCATGGGTGCCACGTGGCAGCCCACGTCTAGGCCACGTGGCACCTCCTCATTCGCCGGATATCATGACAAGTGTCAAAATCTGACTGGACCCCACATTTTCCCAGTCATTGTCTACCACGTGTCGTCGTACGGGTGTGCCATGTCCTCTATACGAGCTTGCCACGTGTCACCCTTGGAGTGGTGACACATGTCACCCCCAGATTGGTCCACCTGTTCGTCCACGTCAACGTCCGTACGCCCAGTCAACCTGCCATGTTTCACCTTCAGAAGCTGAAAATTGTGTCTGCCATGACAGTTGTACGTCTGTATGACTTGTACAGTCAACTACCACGTGGCACTATACCGACTGTACAATTATCATTTTTTTGTCTGTTTGGAAAAAATAACAGATTGCCATAACTTGAGCATACTATGTCCGTTTGAGCCCATTCAATTTGTGTTGGGTTCATATCGATGAGATCTATACACACGTCCGTTTTGAATCCATTCTAAGAAATTTTATTTTTAGGCCTTTCTGAGCCCCATCAAGCTCCTGGATCCGATTCTGGATCATTCTATGTGAACACAGGTGGTGAGACACAATAGACAGACAAAAGATCATCAACCATACATGTAGCTAGATTTTCTTCTTTTATGGAGTCCTCTTTAGATGCTTGTTGTCTTTTCCAACAATTCTTCTTGAGATGCCTAGATTTGCCACAAAACCAACATTTTATCTTACCCTTATTGTCTTTTGACTTAGACCTGGATGTACCTTTATGATCTTTCCCTCCTTATGTATATCAAACTCTAAACACCATTGCTTCTGCTATTGAGGTTTCCTTACTGGATCTTCTCTTCATTTCCTCAGACAACAGAGTTTCCACAACAATGTCATAATCAATGTCATCTATTGAGCTAAACCACATAGTTGTGACCAGATGATCCCAAGACTCAGGAAACGAACACAATAGCATAACCTCCTTGTCCTCATCTTCATACGTTACATCCATACTAGATAATTGACAAAGCATAGTGTTGAAAACATTCAAGTGATCAACAATTATCGTACCTTCTTTCATCCGCAAGATGTACAACTACCTCTTCAACAATATTTTGTTTGACAAGTTCTTTGTCATATACAGACTCTCCAATTTGGTCCACAAACTTGTTGTTGTCTTCTCTTAAGCGATGTTAAACAACACCTTATCTACCAGAGACAAACGAATAGTATTGAGGGCTCTTGCATCCAGATCCTCCAAGTCGTCGTCTATCATGCTTGTTGGTTTCTTTGACTTTCCAACCAAGGCCTTTTGCAATCCTTGTTGCACAAGCATATCTCGCATCTTGAGCTTCCATAGCGCAAAACTATTCTTACCATTGAATTTCTCCACTTCAAACTTAGAACTCTACACTTTCTCCATTAACAAAAAAAAACCATCCAATTTTCCAAACCAAACTTATAATACTACGTTTTTTATAATGAAAAAACAATGATAAAATATAGTTAAAAAAGTTTAATCCAAAAATATATATATAATATATTTAAATTTTTTTTTTTTAATTCCACTCATACATCCACCCCTTCATATTAAAAAATACCCACTTATATAATGTTTACCCACGCTAATATTCATCCATAATAAGATGAAGACCTCTGAACTGAGGGTTCGATCAATAGAGGGGACGACTTTGCCTCCTTTCAACCATCCACTCTAGACCATGAAGACCATGAATAAGACCCCTAAAGAAAAAAACCTCTTTCACACCTTGACTTTTCACCAAAACACAAAATCGAACTTCATAACATCGTTATTGTTTTCTTCACAAGTCTACGCCAGCGCCACGCTCTAAGCTAGATGATAATAAGATTATCGTCCTTATAGAACTCGTTGCACAACGCAAGGATTGATTATCGCCCCTCCTGAACGAGCTTACCCACTATAGAAAACAAAATATCACCCCTGCACACAAAGTTGTCCTCTTTCACAGAAATCGCTTAGTCATCAGATCTGTCTTCTTTCACAGAAATTGCCTACTCATCAGATATGTTTTTTTTCACAGAAATCACCCCGTCAGATCTTTCTCACTCATGCGATGACTTTCTCACCTAAAGCTCTGATACCACTTGTTAAGCACCAGAAGAAAAAAATGGAGCATAAAAAACCAGAGCATCTCAAGTAAGATTAATTCTCATTAAACGAAGCACAACAATCCCACAATTTGACATAGTGATTTATGTGGTAACCCAATGAGGGAAAAAACCATGGGCAATGATAGTTAGTATTCTTTTATTCAGGGGAGAATTACAATATCCAACACATGCATACAACCATCCTCTCCTCATAGACACACTGTACTCCACAATATTGTGTCTTGCGCACACACTCTTCACACATTGCACTCACATCTCTATGGGTATCTTATATATAACATCTATCACTCAATTCACGTGCATGTAACTATATAAGGAAATTTGTTTGCATGTTTCCAACACAGACTTCCCACTTCTTATTTTCAAATAAACTTTTATCATCTTTAACTTTAATTTTGTTTAATTTTAAATTTTGATTGCTTTTCAAAATTTTGGTTTACAAAATTATAATGACTTTGGTACTTTTATTTTCACTATACTAATCATTAAAATGAATTTTGAAAAATATTTAATCTCTTTTCCTTTATTTATTTAATAAATTTTGTTAATCATTAAAATGATTTTTGAAAAATATTTAATCTCTTTCCCTTTATTTATTTAATAAATCTTGTTAATTTTAGACGACCATAAACAACATCATATTTTAACTTAATGATTGAAACAAAGTATCACCAAAATAACCTCAGTTCAAACACCAACGAATGTAAAACCCTTTTGTGTGTTGAAGGGTATTTGACTTCCCAATGTTATCAAAGAGACTTAACACACACTATCTCACATGCCAAATTGGTCTAACTGAAAAATAACATAAATCTTCATCTTTTTTCTTATTTGGATTTCATGTTACAAGAACAATAACCACTTAATTTTATGTTAACACACACTATCTCACATGCCAAATTCGTCTAACTGAAAAATAACATAAATCTTCATCTTTTTTCCTATTTGGATTTCATGTTACAAGAACGACAAACACTTAATTTTATGTTCAACTTTTTTATTTCTAGTAATGCAATTAAAATGTATACTTCAACTAGTTTAGTTTATGAATTCTTTAGGATATAATAAATATAATGCATAGAAAAAAACAAATTTATAATTGTAAAAATTATTTAAAATATTAAAAAAACTTTTGCAAAAGATTTTTTAATATTCTTTTAATAACAAATATTAACAACTTGAATTTTAAAAATACTATTACGAGAAACAACAAATTTCCAACTTAAGTATTAGTTCTATAGTTATGTTAAAAAGGTGTTAAATTATAGTTCTAGTTGTATAATTAAGTAAACAAAATTCTATTCATGTTGTGGCCACTGGCATGACATTTATATAATAGATAGAAACATAGACACGTGGTGGTCCAATGAAAAATGCGTATATGCATCAGTTCATGGTTTGCGATATATGGTTTGATAATAAAGTCAATATAGTATTAAGTTATTCTTTATGGTTTTATTTATGAAATAAGTGTAAATATCAATATTTTTTTAAAGAATAATTGTAAATATCACTATTTTTAAAACAAAAATATGTATATACCTAATATCCATGCTAAAGGAAGTTTGGATCTGCCTCTCAAGGTATAATTTTCAAATCACTTCAAACTAAAAGAAAAAAATAAATAATCCCCTTAGGCCCTCATTCCCAATAGTTAAGAGTTATTAACTTATATTACATAAACATAACAGAACTTATGATTAGTTTAAAGATGCACGGTTTCTTTAGTGTACTAAAATCATTTAAACTTGTAATTAATTTAAATATATATAATTAATTTTAATAAATTGAAAATAATTTTAAGATTATATTAAAAATATATAAAATTATAATAAATTAAAAAGTTATAAATTCTAACATCTCATTCATATATATATTAAAATTTTTTTTTACACATTTTTATAAATGACATTTTATAATTACTTATAATTCTAATTACAAATATCTAGTTTTTTCATCATATGTTTTGAAGAATTCCACCACCAAGTACACCCATATGTAATCCTTACTATAAACACATTTATACTTATAATACATTAAAAATTTTTTTTTACCTCCAAATACAACAATACATTGTGATTTTGATTTATAATACATTTAATTTTTTTTTTTACCTCCAAATACAACAATACATTGTGAGTTTGATGTTGTATATTAAGTTGTTTAATATTGTCTAAATTATATAACTTTTATTTCCATTACATTTGTGATTCAAAGTTGATTTGAACATAAAGGAGTGGTTGTGAGCCTTAGTAGCTAAAGTAATTCAACAATTAAGGACGGTTACTAACTATGTAAAAGACAATGCAAAGTAAAGTGGAATATGATAACGGACAAGAAACCAATAATTAAATAAAATAGAAAATGAAAATAGGAGAGAAAACACTGAGGAATGGTAAATGAAAGGTGAGGATTGTTGGCCTTCCCATAACCCAACTCTCCCTATTTCTTCTTGTACTTTCAATCTCAAAGGGTCTTTTGTGCTAGGAGGAGAGAATGCAAATGAGAAGGAGCTATGTAAATTGTGGAATGACCAAAGAGCCATGAATTGCATTGTAACTTGAGATTGCCGAAATTAAAACTGAGAAATCATTTGACATTGGTTTTCCCATTTGGATTTCTAGGGTAAAATATCTATGTTTGAATTTAATTGTATGTGATCTTTGTGAGATGAAATTGTAGTAACTATGTTTTGGTAATGTGTTGTGAGAATCCTTTATTATATTATGGTTATTCTTATTTGAGGTTACTTCATGTTTACTATTTTCATAAGCATAATAGTTATGACTCTCTGACCATCTATGTGTTTGAATTTAATTGTTGTGCGGTTTCTATGGGATGAAATTGTAGTAACTGTCTTTTAGCAATGTGTTGTGAGAACCTTTTACTCGATTCTAGTTATTCTTGCTTAAGGTTACTTCTTGTTTATTGTTTTCATAAGCATAACAATTATGGCCCTCTGACCATCCATTATTAATTTAAATGGGATCAAAGGTTGTAATGAAAGAGTAACTATAAATTTCTATTCCTAGTCCTTGCAATTAACAACTCTCTCTTCTTTCCTAAGCCATTGGGCATATGATATGACATGGGTGAGTGCACGAAGTTGGTGGATGATAAAA
>SNQJ01S0066954.1:0-17524 GCA_010110895.2 Picea sitchensis | reverse complement strand
ATGAAGATGTTTGTGATGTGCTTGGAAAGATAGAAATCATATCTCTAAAATATAGATGTAGGAGAGAACTTACAGCTCATAAATATATTGCAGAGCCGAGAACAGTAATTCATCATGGGAATATATATAAAAAATAGTGGTTGCAGGTGATGGAAAGGAGCATAATCATATATGAAAAGAAAGATTAGATGTAGAAGAGAACTTACAACTCATAAATATATTTCAGAGATGAGAATAGTAATTCATCATCGGAATCTATATACAAAATAGTGGTTGCAGGTTGTAATGTTCCCAAGCCAATTTTTTCGCTTGGGAACACTAACTTACTTCTGACTTAACTGTTTTACTGTTGTGTATGCAGGTTGGCCACTGATATTTCAGCCTTAGGGTTTATTTAAGTTATTCAATCACAGTTTATTCAAGATGCATTCAATACATAAAAGATCTTCAACTATACACAGATATGGAACCACAAGCAAAGAGCTGATCTTTTATTATGAGAAAGCAAGCACCTGATACAATATACGAGCAGATCTGGAATAACATCAGATGGCTCCAAGCATAGAAGATATGAGCTGCTACAAAATGCTCCTGGAATACAAGACAAGCCTCCCAAAGGCTGAATATAATGTGAGAGAGCCAATACAAAAGCTAGGGTTTGCACAATCCCCCCCTAGTTGCTGGTACGTCTTGCTGAAGAAGATGAAGACCAAGGGTTCAGCCCTCCTGAAGAAGACCTCCAAATGCTAGAAATATCCACCAATAGATAGATCAGGTCAATATGAACCCCCTCCTGAGATATGAAGCCCAAATACCACGTCTTCCTCCTCCAACTGTTGTAACCCTAAACAGGTTCGGCCCTCCTGAAACCCTAGATAAGATCAATAATTCGGCCTGGGTGAATGAGGCTTCCAAACCTATTGAAACTCTCTAGGATGATAGATCGGGCAATCACAAACCCCTAGGAGAAGTTTCAAGGTCAGATTTGAGGCAGAGCCTCCTAGATCTGAGAATTACTGAATCACCAAAACGTCCTCCTACCTCCAAAGCCATCCCAACCTGCAGATAATGATCTAGCCTTAGTAACTCCTCAAGAAAGCCTCCAAACTGGTGAGCAAGGTCCTGCAAGAAAAACCCTAATGCTGGAATCTCCAAAATCCCTCTCAATAAGTTGGATCAAACTGTTCTTCAACCAATGATAGACCCCTGCTGGAAAACCCTGAATAGTACGGCCCTGCTGCTCTCCTGAATGGATGAAGGAACCTGTGATGAATGTAGAATGGTGTGGGTGGAGTATTTCATCCCCGAGACCAAGCTTGGAACAAGTGAGGGGAATCTTTCCCCACTGAGTTGCTCTCTAGGGTTTGTAAACTCAAAACCCTCAAAACTGCGTGCTCAAGAGCTCAACAAGCAAATACCAAAATATCCAAGATGAAATGAGAGGTGCGCCCTAGCCTTTCCTTTATACTTCTTCTCTCTTTCTCTGTTGAGTTAAGTTAACCCTTAGGGTCAACTCCTAACTCAACCTCCAACCCTCTATTCCTTCATTGAGTTACTTCTTTTACCCTTTTTACCTTTTCCCTAAGTCAACTTTAAAATATAACATTAGTTTGGTTGACTTTTCCCCATGCTTTGTGAGACTATGGTCTAGTGGGGATGCCTAGACCACTAAGTCTTTCCAAACCTTTTCATCAAGAGGTGGGGGATATTATAGTCTCCCCTGCTAGAAATTGCTTGTCCTCAAGCAATTCCAAACCTGTCTCTCGTACCACTTGTTCATTCTCCCATGTGGCATCCTCAATGGGTAAATCCTTCCACTTGATCAGGTACTCTTTGATGCTTCTCTTTCTGAGCCTCTTCTCCCGAACCTCCAATATCTCTTTCGGAATCAGAACCAGTTGCCCCTCTTCATCCACAGGAGGCAGCACCTCAAGGGGCGTGATGTGTTGGCCGATGGCCCTCTTCAGGCAAGACACATGGAAGACATTATGTATCCTGCTGCCCTGTGGAAGCTCCAACTCATAAGCTACAACCCCTACCTTCCTACTGATCCTGTAGGGCCCAAAGAAACGTGGTTGTAGCTTCTCTGCTCCACTTCTTTTTATAGAAGCCTGCCTATATGGTTGGAACCTTAGGTAAACTAAATCACCAACCCCAAAAGTACGCTCAACTTTGTGTTTATCTGCTTGGACCTTCTTCTGGTTTTGCGCCCTCTACAAATGATCCTTCATCTCTTTGAGGATATCCTGACTCTGTTGTACACAGTCCTGTACCATCAGAGCTCTGTTGTCACCAAAAGCAATCTCCACGAAAGAGAGTGGATCATAGTTGTATAATGCCCTGAATGGGGTCATGCCGATGGACATGTGATGGGTGGTGCTGTAGCAGTATTCCCCCAAATGTAGCCATCTCAACCACGCCTTTTGTCGCCCTGCCACATAAGTTCTGAGATAGCCTTCCACCCATTTGTTGATTATTTCAGTATGTTCGTCCGTCTGAGGGTGATAGCTAGTACTAGGAGTCAAGGCCATACCAACTAGCCTGAATAACTCCTACCAGAATGTACTCATGAATCTACTATCCCTGTCACTGACAATGGTTTTGGGTAAGCCGTGCAGTCTGAAGAACTCCCCAAAGAATAATTCAGCCACCTGTGCTGCACTGAAGTCTGTAGCAATGAAGAATAAGTGTGCAAACTTCGTCAACCTATCCACCACTACAAAAATGCAGTCCTTCCCCTGCGCTTTTGGTAACCCTGTGATAAAATCCATGGATATGCTTTCCCACTTGTGCTCTGGGATGGGTAGGGGTTGCAGTAGTCCTGTCGGGTGAGTGTGCTCATCCTTATTTTCCTGGCAAGTAGTACACTCCTTGACGTGACTCATCACATCCAACTTGAGGCCCTTCCATGAGAACCTCTCCCTCACCTGCCTGTATGTCTTACCAATCCCTTGGTGACCTGCCATTGGCGAGTCATGACATGCCTGCAACACTTTGGCCTTGAAGGCCGATTCAGGAACCAAAAAGATTCAGCCCTTATAATAGATGAGGCCATCAATGATCCTGAAGTTATCGTCCTGTATTTTCCCGTCCATTACCTGACAAGAGAATTGGTTCTTTGCATATTCCATCACCAAGTCGTCCTTCCAATCAACAAACACATTTGTCATGGCATAAATGGATGGTCTCCTGGATAATGCATCAGCCACCACGTTGTTCTTCCCTTTGACAAATTCAATGTCAAAGTCATAGGCCTGTATTGTGCTCACCCATTTTTGTTGCCTTTCATTTAAGTCCTTCTGCTCCAACAGGTACTTAAGACTGTTATGATCTGATTTCACCACAAACCGTGCACCTACCAGGTATTGTCTGAATTTGGCCAGAGCGTGCATGATGGCCAACATCTCTTTGTCATAAATGTTGTAAAGTAACTCAGGTCCCCTGACTTTTCGGCCCTCATAGGCAAGAGGGTACCTATTTTGCATCAGTGCGACCCCAATACCTTCTCCTGAGGCATCGCACTCCAAGATGAAGGGTTGGGCGAAATCTGGTAGGGCTAAGACTGGTCATGTGCTCATCACCTTTTTCATTTTGTCGAATGTAAATTGGGCCTCCTCACTCCATTTAAAAGATCCTTTCTTGGTCAAATCGGTCAAGCGTGCACAAAGCTGAGAGAACCCCTTGAAAAACTTCCTGTAGTAAGTGCATATGCCTAGAAATCCCCTTAATTCTGTAAGGGTTTTAGTTGTAGGCCACTCCATTATGGCTTGGATTTTCTCTAGATGTACTTGTAGCCCCTTTTCTCCGATGATGTGCCCCAAGTAAAGAACCTTCATCATTCCAAACTCACATTTGGACTCCTTAGCATACAACGACTGCTCCTCCATGATAGACAGAATTTGGTCCACATGCCGAAGGTATTCCTCCCACGTCTTCCTATAAATGAGCAAGTCATCAAAAAATACCAAGAGATGCTTCCTCAACTGTTTGTTGAAGACATGGTTCATACAAGATTGGAACGTAGTTGGGTCATTGGTTAACCTGAAGGGCATCACTAAGTACTCATAGTGACCATAATGACACCTGAAAGCAGTTTTTGAGATGTCCTCCTCCCTCATTTTGATTTGGTGGTAGTCGGAACGTAGGTCAATTTTTGTGAAATAGACAGCTCCATGCAGTTCGTCCAGTAGCTTATCAATCCCTGGTATAGGATACCTGTTTTTGATTGTTTTCTTATTTAGTGCCCGGAAGTCAATGCACATGCACATGGTTCCATCCTTTTTCTTGACCAACATTACTAAAGAAGCAAAAGGGTTGGAACTCGGCCTGATGTGCCCCATATCCAAGAGCTCTTTGATTGCCTTCTCTATCTCGACTTTATACTTCTTCGGATGCCTGTATGGTGTGGTGATGACAGGTTTTGCTCCTGCCTCCAACTCAATGATGTGCTCAAACCCCCTGTCTGGTGGCACCCCTGGTGGGATCGGTCCAAACACTTTGCTGTGTTTGTCAATGATTTCCTGGATTTCTGGTGCATAGTGAACCTTGCCCTGGTTGTCCACACGTGCCGAAATCCTGCATTCACCTGCATATACTATCTCTTCTCTCTTGAAGATGGCCTCCATCCTCTTGGCCGTAACTACCTTGGTTGAGTTACCTATCATGCCTCAGAGCACTACCTTTTGTCCACCCTCCTCTGTGAAAGACATCTCCATGGTCTTGTAATTGGTGGTGAGAGGCCCCAACGTACTAAGCCACTGAACTCCAAGGATTATGTTGGTATCCAGAAGGTCCATCACATAGACATCCCGTATCATCTCATGCCTAACCAATGTAAGCTTCATGCCTGGAATGTACCCGTCACAAGGCATGGTGCTCCCACCTGCTATCTCCACCTTGAATCCTTCAAATTCAACTGTGGGTATATGCCTCCTCCGTAACAATGCTAAGTCATTGAAGTTGTGAGAAGCTCCCCCATCAATCAATACTGACACCTTTTTCCCCTGCAAGACTCCTCTCATCCTAAAAGTGTTATACTTGGGCACTCCACTGATGGATGCCAAGGTGGCTTTCTCCTCAGCCGTACTGTCATGACCTGTGGTCTCCTCCTTTGACGTCTATGTGGTGTCTGTCTCCATGAATTGCATCTGGCCGAAATCCTCCTCCTCCTCATTGTCTGAAGTTACCTCTATGTAGTGTACTTGGCCACGGCCCATGCATTTTTGTGATGGGTTCCATGGCTCTTTGAGAGTGAAGCAAAGTTGCTTCCTCCTCAATTCCCTTCTGGTGTTCTCATCCACTCTGCCTCTTCCCCTGTCAAATCAGGTCACGTCCCCCTGGGTTCATTGGAGGTCTCTGATCTCTACCTCCTGTGTTAAGAGGTGGTCTAGGCACAAATTTCGGCATGGCAGTTGGTCCTAGGTCTCTCGTCCTCCAAATAGCATCCTCTAGGTTGGTAGGCTTAAAATCCTTTGCCCAACCCTTCAAGGGTTCCATCAACCCCTTAGTGAAGAGCATGATAAGTCTGGTCTGTGATATATCCTGCACCATAACCGCTAACCTCTGGAATTCCTCGATGTATACCTCTAGTTCTCCTGTCTTCCTGAGCTATGTGAGCTCCCGAAAATGCAACTTAGGGTCCCCCTGGTCGAATCTGTCAATGAGTCTCTGAGTGAACTCTGTATATGCTGCTATCTGATAGTGGCCTAGTGTGGTCAATCCATGATACCACCAATCATGAGCTTTTTCATCTAGCTACATGGTGACAAATTTGATGGCTTCCATCTCCCTAATGGGGTTAAGCTGCAGATAAGTATCCAGCTTTTGCACCCACGCCTGTGCTGTCATCTTGGTTGTACCATCAAAGTAAGGAATCTCCATCTTCCCTGCTCTACATTCAAACTCATAATTGCTCCTGTCGTTCGGCCTAGGCTTGTTTCTGAATTTGAGTTGACAGTATTGATCCAGGGACATCTGCCTCTGAATCATCATGTTCAAATAATTGTACTCCCTGGTACACCATTCCATCTGCTCAACAAAGTCATCCACCTATTCATGTTGTGCTTGCTCATCTGTGAATGTGGGTAAGTAGAGTCTAGGGTTAGCCCTGCTACCCATCTGACCATGTGGGGTGCTCCCTCCATGGCTTCGCTCTGACTAATGATAGGGAACATGTTCGGGAGTACACCTGGGAGCCTTTTCTGGATTATACCTATTTCCACCGTGTGATCCACCAATCTCCCTGTTTTCATACGTTTCTGGACCTTTCCCCTTGTGAGTCATTTGCATCAATATCTTGACTATCCTAGTCTGGCTCTCATCCACCTTCCTCAGGTTTTCATCTACCTTCTTCAAGTTCTCACTGATTTCGGCCTGTCCTTTGCGGGTTACATCATAGGTCTCCTATAAGTGGATGACTAGTTTACTTTCTATTTGGTTTATGGATTTATTGAATTCTTGTGCTAAATAAGCGGGGCCCTGGGGCTCACCGTCATCACCTGAACCCTCCATATCGGCCTCTGTTTCACTTGCTTGTTTCTTCCTTCTTCCCATATAGATACCACTGTACCTCTGCATGTGCTAATCCTCACAGGATGGGAGGATCACAGATATGATACCACTGTAATGTTCCCAAGCCAATTTTTTCGCTTGGGAACACTAACTTACTTCTTACTTAACTGTTTTACTGTTGTGTATGCAGGTTGGCGACTGATATTTCGGCCTTAGGATTTATTTCAGTTATTCAATCACAATTTATTCAAGATGCATTGAATACATAAAAGATATTCAACTATACACAGATATGGAACCACAAGCAAAGAGCTGATCTTTTATTATGAGAAAGCAAGCAACTAATACAATATACGAGCAGATCTGGAATAACATCAGATGGCTCCAAGCATAGAATATATGAGCTACTAAAAAATGCTCCTGGAATAGAAGACAAGCCTCCCAAAGGATGAATACAATGTTAGAGAGCCAATACAAAAGTTAGGGTTTGCACAACCTCCCTAGCTGCTGGTACGTCTTGCTGAAGAAGATGAAGACCAAGGGTTCGACCCTCCTGAAGAAGACCCCCAAATGCTAGAAATCTCCACCAATAGATAGATCAGGTCAATATGAACCCCCTCCTGAGATATGAAGCCCAAATACCACATCTTCCTCCTCCAACTGTTATAACCCTAAACAGGTTCGACCCTCCTGAAACCCTAGATAAGGTCAATAATTCGGCCTGGGTGAATGAGGCCTCCAAACCTCCTGAAACTCTCTAGGATGATAGATCAGGCAATCACAAACCCCTAGGAGAAGTTTCAAGATCAGATCTGAGAATTACTGAATCACCAAAACGTCCTCCTACCTCCAAAGCCGTCCCAACCTGCAGATAATGATCTAGTCATAATAACTCCTCAAGAAAGCCTCCAAACTGATGAGCAAGGTCCTGCAAGCAAAACCCTAATGTTGGAATCTCCCAAATCCCTCTCAATAAGATGGATTGAACTGTTCTTCAACCAATGATGCACCCCTGCTGGAAAACCTTGAATAGTATGGCCCTGCTGCTCTCCTGAATGGATGAAGGAACCTGTGATGAATGTAGAAGGGTTGAGTATTTCATCCCCGAGACCAAGCTTGGAACAAGTGAGTGGAATCTTTCACCACTAAGTTGCTCTCTAGGGTTTGTAAACTCAAAACCATCAAAACTGCGTGCTCAAGAGCTCAACAGGAAAATACCAAAATATCCAAGATGAAATGAGAGGTGCACCCTAGCCTTTCCTTTATACTTATTTTTTGTTTCTTTGTTGAGTTAAGTTAACCCCTAGGGTCAACTCCTAACTCAACCTCCAACGCTCTATTCCTTCATTGAGTTACTTCTTTTACCCTTTTTACCTTTTCCCTAAGTCAACTTTAAAATATAACATTAGTTTGGTTGACTTTTCCCCATGCTCTGTGAGACTATGGTCTAGTGGGGATGCCTAGACCACTAAGTCTTCCCAGACCTCTTCATCAAGAGGTGGGGGACATTACAATCTCCCCTGCTAGAAATTGCTTGTCCTCAAGCAATTCCAAACATGTCTCTCGTACCACCTATTCATTCTCCCACGTGGCATCCTCAATGGGTAAATCCTTCCACCTAATCAGGTACTCTTTGATGCTTCTCTTTCTGCGCCTCTTCTCCCGAACCTCCAGTATCTCTTCTAGAATCAGAACCAGTTGCCCCTCTTCGTCCAAAGGAGGCAGCACCTCAAGGGGCGTGATGTGTTGGTTGATAGCCCTCTTAAGGCAGGACACATGGAAGACATTATGTATCCTATTGCCCTATGGAAGCTCTATCTCATAAGCTACGACCCCTACCTTCCTACTGATCTTGTAGGGCCCAAAGAAACATGGTTGTAGCTTCTCCGCTCTGCTTCATTTTATAGAAGCTTGCTTGTATGGTTGGAGCCTTAGGTAAACTAAATCACCAACCTCAAAAGTACGCTCAACTCTGTGTTTATCTACTTGGACCTTCTGCTGGTTCTGTGCCCTCAACAAATGATCCTTCAGCTCTCTGAGGATATCCTGACTCTGTTGTACCCGGTCCTGTACCATCGGAGCCCTGCTGTCACCAAAAGAAATCTCCACGAAAGAGAGTGGATCATAGTTGTATAATGCCTTAAATGGGGTCATGTTGATGGACATGTGATGGGTGGTGTTGTAGCAGTATTCCCCCAAATGTATCCATCTCACCCACGCCTTCTACTGCCCTGCCACATAATTCCTGAGATAGCCTTCCACCCATTTGTTGACTATTTCGGTCTATCCGTTCGTCTGAGCATGATAGCTAGTACTAGGATTCAAGGTCGTACCAACTAGCCTGAATAACTCCTGCCAGAATGTACTCATGAATCTGCTATCCTTGATACTGACAATGGTTTTTGGTAGGCCGTGTAGTCTGAAGATCTCCCTGAAGAATAATTTGGCCACCTGTGTTGCACTGAAGTCTGTAGCAATGGAGAAGACGTGTGAAAACTTCGTCAACCTGTCCACCACTACAAAAATGCAGTCATTCCCCTGTGCCTTCGGTAACCCTGTGATAAAATCCATGGATATGCTTTCCCACTTGTGCTCTTGGATGGGTAGGGGTTGCAGTAGTCCTGCCGGTTGAGTGTGCTCATCGTTATTCTCCTGTCAAGTAGTACACTCCTTGATGTGAATCATCACATCCTCATTGAGGTCCTTCCATGAGAACCTCTCCCTCACCTACCTGTATGTTTTACCAATCCCTTGGTGACCTGCCATTAGTGAGTCATGACATGCCTGCAACACTTTGCCCTTGAAGTACAATTCAGAAACCAAAACAATTCGACCCTTATAATAGATGAGGCCATCAATGATCCTGAAGTTATTGTCCTGTATTTGCTCGTCCATTACTTGACAAGCGATTTGGTTCTTTGCATATTCCATCACGAAGTGGTCCTTCCAATCAACAGACACATTTGTCATGGCATAAATGTATGGTCTCCTGGATAATGCATCAACCACAACTTTTTTCTTCCCTTTGACAAATTCAATGTCAAAGTCATAGGCCTGGATTCTCCTCACCCATTTCTGTTGCCTTTTATTTAAGTCCTTCTGCTCCAACAGGTACTTAAGACTGTTATGATCTGATTTCACCACAAACCGTGCACCTACCAGGTATTGTCTGAATTTGGCTAGAGCGTACATGATGGCCAACATCTCTTTGTCATAAATGTTGTAAATTAACTTAGGTCCCCAGAGTTTTCATCTCTAATAGGAAAGAGGGTGCCTATTTTGCATCAATATGACCCCAATACCTTCTTATGAGGCATCGCACTCCAAGATGAAGGGTTGGCCGAAATTGGGTAGGGCTAAGACTGGGCATGTGCTCATCACCTTTTTCATTTTGTCGAATGTAAATTAGGTCTCCTCACTCCATTTGAAAGCTCCTTTCTTGGTCAAATCGGTCAAGGGTGCACAAAGGTGAGAGAACCCCTTGACAAACCTCCTATAGTAAGTGCATATGCCTAGAAATCCCCTTAATTCTGTAAGGGTTTTAGGTGTAGGCCACTCCATTATGGCTTGGATTTATTCCTGATGTACTTGTACCCCCTTTTCTCCGATGATGTGCCCCAAGTAAAGAACCTTCGTCATTCCAAACTCACATTTGGACTCCTTAGCATACAATGACTACTCCTCCATGATAAACAAAATTTGGTCCACGTGCCGAAGGTGTTCCTCCCATGTCTTGCTATAAAGGAGCAAGTCATCAAAAAATACCAAGAGATGCTTCCTCAACTGTTTGTTGAAGACATGGTTCATACAAGATTGGAACGTGGCTGGGGAATTGGTTAACCCGAAGGGCATCACTAAGAACTCATAGTGACCATAATGACACCTGAAAGCAGTTTTTGAGGTCTCCTCCTCCCTCATTTTGATTTGGTTGTAGCCGGAACGTAGAACATTTTTTGTGAAATAGATGGCTCCATGCAGTTCTTCCAGTAGCTCATCAATCCTTGGTATAGGATACCTGTTTTTGATTGTTTTCTTATTTAGTGCCCGGAAGTCAATGGACATGCGCATGGTTCCATCCTTTTTCTTGACCAACATTATTGAAGAAGCAAAAGGGATGGAACTCAGCTTGATGTGCCCCATATCCAAGAGCTCTTTGATTGCCTTCTCTATCTCGTCTTTATACTTCTTTGGATGCCTGTATGGTGTGGTGATGACAGGTTTTTCTCCTGCCTCCAACTCAATGATGTGCTCAAACCCCCTGTCTGTTGGCACCCCTGCTGGGATCGGTCCAAACAATTTGTTGTGTTTGTCAATGATTTCCTGGATTTCTGGTGTGTAGTGAACCTTGCCCTGCTCGTCCACATGTGCCGAAATCCTACATTCAGCTGCATATACTATCTCTTCTCTCCGGAAGATGGCCTCCATCCTCTTGGCCATAACTAACTTGGTTGAGTTACCTATCATGCCTCAGAGCACTACCTTTCATCCACCCTCCTCTGTGAAAGACATCTCCATGGTCTTGTAATTGGTGGTGATAGGCCCCAACGTACTGAGCCACTGAACTCGAAGGATTATGTTGGTATTCGGAAGGTCCATCACATAGACATCCTATATCATCTCATGCCTACCCAATGTAAGCTTCATGCCTGGAATGTACCTGTCACAAGGCATGGTTCTCCCAACAACTACCTCCACCTTGAATCCTTCAAATTCAACCGTGGGTATATGCCTCCTCTGTAACAATGCTGAGTGAATGAAGTTGTGAGAAGCTCCCCCATCAATAAATACTGACACCTTTTTCCCTTGCAAGACTCGTCTCATCATAAAAGTGTTATACTTGGGCACTCCGTTGATGGATGCCAAGGTGGCTTTCTCCTCATCCGTACTGTCATGACCTGTGGTCTCCTCCTCTATCGTCTCTATGGTGTCTGCCTCCATGTTTTGCATCTAGAAGAAATCCTCCTCCTCCTCATTGTCTGAAGTTACCTCTATGTAGTGTACTTGGCCACGGCCCATGCATTTGTGTGATGGGTTCCATGGCTCTTTGCAAATGAAGCAAAGTTGATTCCTCCTCAATTCCCTTCTTGTGTTCTCATCCACTATGCCTCTGCCCCTATCAAACCCCCTTGGGTCACGTCCTCCTGGGTTCATTGGAGGTCTTTGATCTCTTCCTCTTGTGTTAAGAGGTGGTCTAGGCACAAATTTCAGTTTGGCAGCTGGTCCTAGGTCTCCCGTCCTCCAAATAACATCCTGTAGGTTGGTAGGACTAAAAGCCTTTACCCAACCCTTCAAGGGTTCCATCAACCCCTGAGTGAAGAGCATCATAAGTCTGGTCTATGATATATCCTGCACCATAACCGCTAACCTTTGGAATTCGTCAATGTATACCTCTGGTGCTCCTGTCTGCCTGAGTTGTGTGAGCTCCCGGAAATGCAACTCAAGGTCCCCCTGGTCGAATCTGTCAATGAGTCTCTGAGTGAACTCCGTATACGCTGCTATCTGACTGTGGCCTAGTGTGGTCAATCCATGATACCACCAATCATGAGCTTTGCCATCTAGGTACATGGTGGCAAATTTGATGGCTTCCATCTCCCTCATGGGGTTAAGCTGCAGATAAGTATCCAACTTATGGACCCACGCTTGTGCTATCATCTTGGCCATACCATCAAAGTAAGGAATCTCCATCTTCCCTGCTTTACGTTCAAACTCATAATTTCTCCCGTGGTTCGGCCCAGGCTTGTTTCTGAATTTGAGTTGACAGTATTGATCCAGGGACATCTGCCTCTTAATCATCATGTCCAAATCATTGTACTCCCTGGTACACCATGCCATCTGCTCAACAAAGTCATCCACATGTTCATGTTGTGCCTGTTCATCTGTGAATGTGGGTAAGTAGGGACTAGGGGTAGCCGTGCTACCCATCTGTCCATGTGGGGTGCTCCCTCCATTGCTTCCCTCTGAATGATGATAGGGAACATGTTCGGGAGTATACCTGGGAGCCTTTTCTGGATTATACATGTTTCCACTGTGTGATCCACCAATCTCCCTGTTTTCATATGTTTCTGGACCTTTCCCCTTGTGAGTCATTTGCATCAATAGCTCGGTTATGCTAGTCTGGTTCTCATCCACCTTCCTCAGGTTTTCATCGACCTTCTTCAAGGTCTCACTGATTTTGGCCTGTCCTCTGCGGGTTACATCACAGTTCTCCTGTATGTGGATGACTAGTTTACCTTTTGTTTGGTTTATGGATTTATTGAATTCTTGTGCTAAGTAAGCCAACCCCTGGGGCTCACTGTCATCACCTGAACCCTCCATCTTGGCCTCTGTTTCACTTGCCTGTTTCTTCCTTCTGCCCATATAGATACCACTGTACCTTTGCATGCGCTAATCCTCACAGGATGGGAGGATCAGATCTCTGATACCACTGTAATGTTCCCAAGCCAATTTTTTTTGCTTAGGAACACTAACTTACTTCTGACTTAACTGTTTTACTATTGTGTATGCAGGTTGGCCACTGATATTTCGGCCTTAGGGTTTATTTCAGTTATTCAAACACAGTTTATTCAAGATGCATTCATTGCATAAAATATCTTCAACTATACACAGATATGGAACCACAAGCAAAGAGTTGATCTTTTATTATGGGAAAGAAAGCACCTAATACAATATACGAGCAGATCTGGAATAACATCAGATGGCTCCAAGCATAGAAGATATGAGCTGCTACAAAATGCTCCCAGAGTATAAGACAAGCCTCCCAAAGGCTGAATACAATGTGAGAGAGCCAATACAAAAGCTAGGGTTTGCACAACCCCCCTAGCTATTGGTACATCCTTCTGAAGAAGATGAAGACCAAGGGTTCAACCCTCCTGAAGAAGACCTCCAAATGCTAGCAATCTCCACCAATAGATAGATCAGGTCAATATGAACCCCTTCCTGAGATATGAAGCCCAAATACCACGGCTTCCTCCTCCAACTGCTGTAGCCTTAAATAGGTTCGGCCTTCCTTAAACCCTAGATAAGATCAATAATTAGTCCTGGGTGAATGAGGTCTCCAAACCTACTGAAACTCTCTAATATGATAGATCGAGCAATCACAAACCCCTAGGAGAAATTTCAAGATTAGATCTAAGGCAGAGCCACCTAGATCTGAGAATTACTGACTCACCAAAACGTCCTCCTACCTCCAAAGCCATCCGAACCTGCTGATAATGATCTAGCCATAGTAACTCTTCAAGAAAGCCTCCAAACTGATGAGCAAGGTCCTGAAAGCAAAACCCTAATGTTGGAATCTCCCAAAGCCCTCTCAATAAGTTGGATCGAACTCTTCTTCAACCAATGATGAGCCCCTGCTGGAAAACCCTGAATAGTACGGCCCTGCTGCTCTCCTGAATGGATGAAGGAACTTGTGATGAATGTAGAATGGTGTGGGTGGAGTATTTCATCCCCGAGACCAAGCTTGGAACAAGTGAGTGGAATATTTCACCACTGAGTTGCTCTCTAGGGTTTGTAAACTCAAAACCCTCAAAATTGCGTGCTCAAGAGCTCAACAAGCAAATACCAAAATATCCAAGATGAAATGAGAGGTGCGCCCTAGTGTTTCCTTTATACTTCTTTTTTGTTTCTCTATTGAGTGAAGATGACCCCTAGGGTAAACTCCTAACTCAACCTCCAACGCTCTATTCCTTCATTGAGTTACTTCTTTTACCCTTTTTACGTTTTCCCTAAGTCAACTTTAAAATATAACATTAGTTTGGTTGACTTTTCCCCATGCTCTGTGAAACTATGGTCTAGTGGGGATGCCTAGACCACTAAGTCTTCCCAGACCTCTTCATCAAGAGGTGGGGGACATTACAGTCTCCCCTGCTAGAAACTGCTTGTCCTCAAGCAATTCTAAACGTGTCTCTCGTACCACCTGTTCATTCTCCCACGTGGCATCCTCAATGGGTAAATCCTTCCACCTGATCAGGTACTCTTTGATGCTTCTCGTTATGAGCCTCTTCTCCCGAACCTCCAGTATCTCTTCTGGAATCAGAACTAGTTGCCCCTCTTTGTCCAAAGGAGGCAACACCTCAAGGGGCGTGATGTGTTGGCCGATGGCCCCTTTCAGGCAGGACACTTGGAAGGCATTATGTATCTTTCTTCCTTGTGGAAGATCCAGCTCATAAGCTATGGCCCCTACCTTACTACTGATCCTGTAGGGCCAAAAGAAATGTGGTTGTAGCTTCTTTTCTCCACTTCTTTTTATAGAAGCCTGCCTGTATGGTTGGAGCCTTAGGTAAACTAAAGCATCAACCTCAAAAGTACGCTCAACTCTGTGTTTATCTGCTTGGACCTTCTGCTGGTTCTGTGCCCTCTGCGAATGATCCTTCAGCTCTCTAAGGATATCCTGACTCTATTGTACCCAGTCCTGTACCATCAGAACCCTACTGTCACCAAAACCAATCTCCACGAAAGAGAATGGATCATAGTTGTATAATGCTCTGAATGGGGTCATGCCGATGGACATGTGATGGGTGGTGTTGTAGCAGTGTTCCCCCAAATGTAGCCATCTAACCCATGCTTTCTACTGCCCTGCCAAATAATTCCTGAGATAGCCTTCCACCCATTTGTTGAATATTTCGGTCTGTCCATCTGTCTGAGGGTGATAGCTAGTACTAGGAGTCAAGGCCGTACCAACTAGCCTGAATAACTCTTGCCAGAATGTACTCATGAATTTGCTATCCCTGTCACTGACAATGGTTTTGGGTGGGTCCCGTAGTTTGAAGATCTCCCTGAAGAATAATTCGGCCACCTGTGTTGCACTAAAGTCTATAGCAATGGAGAAGAAGTGTGCAAACTTCGTCAACCTGTCCACCACTACAAAAATGCAGTCCTTCCCCTGCGCCTTTGGTAACCCTGTGATAAAATCATGGATATGCTTTCCCACTTGTGCTCTGGGATGGGTAGGGGTTGCAGTAGTCCTGTCGGGTGAGTGTGCTCATCCTTATTCTCCTGGAAATTAGTACACTCGTTAACGTGACTCATCACATCCTCCTTGAGGCCCTTCCATGAGAACCTCTCCCTCACCTGCCTGTATGTCTTACCAATCCCTTGGTGACCTGCCATTGGTGAGTCATGACATTCCTGCAACACTTTGGCCTTGAAGGCCGATTCGGGAACCAAAAAGATTCGGCGCTTATAATAGATGAGGCCATCAATGATCCTAAAGTTATCGTCCTGTATTTGCCCGTCCAGTACCTGACAAGTGAACTAGTTCTTTGCATATTCCATCACCAAGTGGTCCCTCCAATAAACAGACATATTTGTGATGGCATAAATGGATGGTCTCCTGGATATTGCATCAGCCACCACGTTGTTCTTCCCTTTGACAAATTCAATGTCAAAGTCATAGGCCTGTATTGTGCTCACCCGTTTATGTTGTCTTTCATTTAAGTCCTTCTGCTCCAACAGGTACTTAAGACTGTTATGATCTGATTTCACCACAAACCGTGAACCTACCAGGTATTGTCTGAATTTGGCCAGAGCGTGCATGATGGCCAACATCTCTTTGTCATAAATGTTGTAAAGTAACTCAGGTCCCCTTAGTTTTCGGCTCTCATATATAAGAGGGTGCCTATTTTGCATCAGTACGACCCCAATACCTTCTCCTGAGGCATCACATTCCAAGGTGAAGTGTTGGCCGAAATCTGGTAGGGCTAAGACTGGGCATGTGCTCATCACCTTTTTCATTTTGTCGAATGTAAACTGGGCCTCCTCACTCCATTTGAAAGCTCATTTCTTGGTCAAATAGGTCAAGGGTGCACAAAGCTGAGAGAACCCCTTGACAAACTTCCTGTAGTAAGTGCATATGCCTAGAAATCCCCTTAATTCTGTAAGGGTTTTAGGTGTAGGCCACTCCATTATGGCTTGATTTTCTCCTGACGTACCTGTACCCCCTTTGCTCCGATGATGTGCCCCAAGTAAAGAACCTTCGTCATTCCAAACTCACATTTGGACTTAGCATACAATGACTTCTCCTCCATGATAGAGAGAATTTGGTCCACATGCCGAAGGTGTTCCTCCCACGTCTTGCAATAAATGAGCAAGTCATCAAAAAATACCATGAGATGCTTCCTCAACTGTTTGTTGAAGACATGGTTCATACAAGATTGGAACGTGGCTGGGGCATTGGGTAAACCGAAGGGCATCACTAAGAACTCATAGTGACCATAATGACACCTGAAAGCAGTTTTTAAGATGTCCTCCTCCCTCATTTTGATTTGGTGGTAGCCGGAACGTAGGTCAATTTTTGTGAAATAAACAACGCCATGCAGTTCTTCCAGTAGCTCATCATTCCTTGGTATAGGATACCTGTTTTTGATTGTTTTCTTGTTTAGTGGCCGAAAGTCAATGCACATGCGCATGGTTCCATCCTTTTTCTTGACCAACACTACTGAAGAAGTAAAAGGGCTGGAACTCAGCCTGATGTGCCCCATATCCAAGAGCTCTTTGATTGCCTTCTCTATCTCGTCTTTATACTTCTTCGGATTCCTGTATGGTTTGGTGTTGACTGGTTTTTCTCCTACCTCCAACTCAATGATGTGCTCAAACCCCCTATTTGGTTGCACCCCTGGTGGGATCAGTCCAAACACTTTGTTGTGTTTCTCAATAATTTCCTGGATTTCTGGTGTGTAGTGAACCTTTCCCTGCTCATCCACACGTGTCGAAATCCTGCATTCAACTGCATATACTATCTCTTCTCTCCTGAAGATGGCCTCCATCCTCTTGGCCGTAACTACCTTGGTTGAGTTACCTGTCATGCCTCGGAACACTACCTTTCGTCCACCCTCCTCTGTGAAAGACATCTCCATGGTCTTGTAATTGGTGGTGATAGGCCCTGTTATCCCCGATATCTAGGGATAACTAGGAGATCATGTCTCGAGGCCCACAGGTCCTAGACATGGAGTACCGAGAGCAGGATTGACCTGAGCATGGCCCTGGAGGGCCCATCCTTCTTCTTTTCATCAGACTT
>SNQJ01S0066953.1:69825-100204 GCA_010110895.2 Picea sitchensis | reverse complement strand
TGTTACAATAATCTCCAAGCTAGGGTTTTCATACCCTCGACCCTTATTTATACTAAATATGTCTATCAAAAGAAGCATCTAGAGGAAGATCCTTCTAGAAGTAGAAGCTTCTATTAGGTCTTCTTACATCCACCTTATTCTATTCTATTGAAAGGCCTTATTATTATTGACCTTTATTACATCCGAATATATTAATCTACCTATGTGCGGGTTAGGACACTAACATTTTTGGCGACGCTGAGTTAATCATAAAACAAGTGAATCGATAGTACCAGGCCAAACATCCTAGGTTGAGGTCCTATAGGAATTGTGTCTAGGATATGATCGGGAATTTCTTCTCCTCTATGAATGTTCATTTTGTTCCAAGGACTGAAAACCAACAGGCTAATGCGTTAGCCAAAGTAGCCTCAACTTTCACACCTCCCACCGCATTTAAATTAAATTATCACATAAAAATGAGGCATCGACCTTCTATATCGAATAACATACAACATTGGCAAGTCTTTGAGGACAATGAACAACTTCACAGATTTTTGGAATCTATAGACGATTTTGCCGAAACGCATGCTGACCAAGAAAACCAAAACGATCCTATTTGAATCATGCAGGAAGGGGAGGAGCCTCAAGAGTTCCATGATAAAATCGCAAACCATCGAATGCTTGTTCTAAAAAAAAAGAAATCCCCAAGGGTCTGATTCCCTTGGAAAGATTATTCAATCAAGATGATATCCCTTCAAAATCCACTCTATAGCCTCAACCTGAAGAGGTTGACGATTGTGACATAGGTACTAAATAAAACCTTTGGTTGGTGAGGCTATCCAAATATCTGTCCCCTGAAACCAAAAATAAATACACATATTTGCTTAGAAAGTACAAATACATTTTCGCTTGGTCATATGAAGAGATGAGAACCTATGACACTTCTGTGATTGAACATAAGATACCCCTAAAGGCTGGTGTCAAACCCTTTAGACAAAACCTTAGACAAATTAATCCTATTTTATTGCCCATGATCCAAAAGGAAGTCAAAAATCTCTTAGATGCAAAGATAATTGTACCACTGAGATACTCGTATTGGGTAGAAAACCTGGTCCCGATTAGGAAGAAAAATGGGGAAATTATACTGTGTGTCGATTTCATAAATCTAAATAAGTCCTCTCTCAAAGATAATTACCCCCTACCTAAAATGGATCACATTTTAGAAAAAGTAGCGGGGGAAAATAAAATGTCGATGATAGACGGGTTTTCAGGGTACAATCAAATTGTTGTTAGCGAACATGATAAAGAAAAGACAGCCTTTACCACTCCTTGGGGTACATTTATGTATGATAAGATGTCGTTTGGTTTGATGAATGGAGGTGCTACTTTTCAACGGGCTATGGATATCGCTTTTATTGGCGAAAGAGACAAATTTGTGGTTATCTATCTTGATGATTTAACCATTTTTTCTAAATCTGATGAAGATCACCTGATACATTTCAAGCAGACATTTGAAAAATGCCGCAAATTTGGTTTGTCTTTAAATCCCAAAAAGTCTCACTTCGCTATGCAATAAGGTAAACTTTTAGGCCATATTGTGTCTCGAGATGGAATTAGAATTGACCCTAAAAAAGTTGAAGCTATAGACACCATAAGTATTCCTACAAATGTAAAAGAGATTTAGTCATTCTTAGGAAAAATAATTTTTTTGAGAAGATTTATTCCAAACTTTGTTGAAATCGTGAAATTGATCACAGATATGCTAAATAAAAACAGCGAAGTGAAATGGATAGCAGAAGCTAAAGCATCATTTGCACGCATCAAGAAAGTTATAAGTGAGGCACCCATACTAGAAAGCTCTGATTATCTAAAAGATTTTCTTATTTTCTCGTTCGCCTCCAAACACACACTTGCCACGGTACTCCTCCAGAAGAATGAAGAAGGTTTTGAGCAACCGATAGCCTTTTTTAGCAAAAGTCTTAGAGACACGGAACTTAGATATAATATAATGGAAAAACAAGCATATGCTATGGTGAAGGCATTAAAGGCTTTCAGAACCTATGTGTTTCATTCTAAGGTGATTGCATATGTACCTACTAGATCCATAAAAGATATTTTGGTTCAATCTGACAGTGATGGAAAAAGAGGATGATGGCTTGCCAAAATTCAAGAATTCGACTTGGAGATAAAACCAATGAAACTAGTAAAGGGACAAGGTTTAGCTAAACTCTTAGCTGAATCAAATTTCAGAGCTCTCGAAATAAATGGCTTATAGGGAGGAGAAGATTTTGTGGACATGAATGAACTTGATGAACCAATAGCTGAAATCAGAATCGAAGAGAAATTTGCTTCATCAAATTGGTACAAAGACATAGTGTCCTACTTGTTGACCTTGAAGTGCCCAAACGACTTAAACCCATCCAAAGCCAGAACGCTGAAGTTGCATGCGGTCAAGTACTGTATATCCGAAGTACAATTGTATTGGAAGGACCCACTTGGCTTCCTGTTGGTTTGTTTGGTCGAATCAGAAACAGAAAAGGTCATAAGCCAAATTCACGAAGGAGTGTGTGGAGGACACCACGCTTGGAGGGAAATGGCTTATAAGATTCTTAGGGCAGGGTATTATTGGCCCAAATTTTTTTTAGACGTCAACGCCAAGGTCTGAGCTTGCAACCCTTGCCAATTGTTTTCAGGCAAACATAAACTCCCAACAATGCCATTGGTTCCGGTCAAAATGGAAGCTCCTTTTCAACAATGGGGATTAGATTTCATAAGAAAAATTAACCCTCATTCTAGTGCTCAACATAAGTGGATCCTGACTGCTACAGATTACTTCACCAAATGGGTGGAAGCTATTCCAATGAGAAGGGCTACTGATTCGGTAGTAATTGATTTCTTAGAAGAGAATATTTTGTCTAGATTTGGTTTCCCCCAAAAGATAGTCACAGATAACGCATAGGCTTTTAAATCTATGGCTATGGTCAGTTTCTGCCAAAAATATAATATTGTGCTTGGTCATTCCACGACATACTACCCTCATGGAAATGGTCTGGCCGAGTCTTCAAACAAGAGCCTAATCAATATAATTAAGAAAGTGTTGAGCGAAAACAATAAATATTGGCATGTGCATTTGAAATACACTATGTGGGAAAATCGGATAGGCACGAAAAAGTCTATCGACACTTCTCCTTTCCAAATGGTATACGGGACAGATGTAGTGTTACCTATAAATCTAGTGCTTCCTATAATGAAACTTTGGCAAGATGAGAAGGAAGAACCCAATCATGTCACAAGAAGAATAAACCAGTTGAGTGAAGTCCAACAACACAGGGCCAAAGTGGACGAAAGGCTGCAGAAATACTAGGATGACATGAAAGCGTTATTCGTTCGTAAGGCCAAAGACAGGGAATTTCTCCCTAGAGATTTGGTTTTAAAATGGGATGCTAGGACGGAAGACTCAATGAAACACAGTAAATTCAATCACATCTGGTATGGATTGTTCAAGGTTGCATCTCCTGAAGGAAAGAATTCGTTTCTTCTAGAAAATTTGGACGGTAAAATCCTGAACGCCCCTGTCAATGGGTGTTATTTAAAATACTACATGGAATAGTTGATTTCCAAAATTCCCACTGTATATACCGGTTTGTTTATTCTTTTTATTTCATATTTTCTTTGGTAAGTCTACTTTCATTCTGTGAATAAATATAAATAAAAATAAAATAAATAAAATAGGTTAATGTTTTTCTAGAAGTAGGGATACAAAATTCTCAATGTATTCAATTCTTTTATAAAAGACCTGATACTCTTCATATTGTTCCCTTACAGGATTCTGGATGGCAGCCCGACAAGTGAAAGTAGCAAACATACAACCTTATAGTGGAAGATAAATTCGCCAAAATAGGTGATAGATAAGATTTTTTGTTATTTCAAAAGAGAACGAAAATGGTAAGGCAAAGATGTGAATTCCAGGAAAGTCTATTTTTTTCAAATAAAGGTTTTTTTATAACAAGTGTGGTGATTGTTTCATAAGTGTGATAGGTCACTATAAGAATGATTTCGAAATCTAGGCCTTAAGAGTTTCACTTGGGATAAGGCAGGATTGTAATTAAAATAAACAAAAATGAAAATCATCTCCGAGAAAGAGTTCCAAGAGTTGGGTTTAATTTGTGACCTCGATTTTTCGATTTCCAGGTCTTTCGATTTTTCGATTTCCAGGTCTTCTTAAAAAATCAAGCTTCTTTCTGGGTTTCCCACAGAGGGAGAAGAGATTAGGTCTTAACTTTTGAAGCTTAATTAAAAAAAAGAAAAGGTTCTTAAAAGGTAGACCAGTCCTCATAACTCCTCACTCTCCGATGAAACAAAGTTATGATTAGGCCGATCCTGACTCTCCTAGTTTTCTCAACAGTTTTCTAAGGATTTAAGCTTGCTCGAAGGAAGACCCCTGAAATTAATCTTCCCCTTTTTCTCTGCGGACTAAGATGTTTTGAAAGTTAAGAGAAGGTTGATCTAGAGTAATCAAAACAAGTTGACAGAGCTCCACTGCAATTTTACACAGATACCATCCCTGGTATATTAAGTACCACTGATTGCTCCCACTTCATATTCAAAAAGTAAAATATAAGACAGAAGGTGAAAGGAAATTCATATTTTATTGCCCCCATCTAGTCCAAAAGACGATGAAAGGAAATTCATTTAAATGATTGCCTTCGTCTTAGTAAAAGGAGACAGATAACTTCACCGGGGTACTGAACAGGCTCACTGGCAGTGAAGCAATATTTGAGGTTAAATGCATAATTAGGATTCGAAGTGGTGAATGGAAATTCAGTAAAAAGGGACACATAACTTCATCGGGGTACTGAACAGGCTCGTTGGCAGTGAAGCAATATCTGAGGTATCTGTAAGGTTGTCATACTTAAATATCACTCTACTCTAGTTACCAATTTTTTCAAAACGAGATCTACATCCCAAGTCCAGACAGGGCTCCCCTATTAAAATATAAAATTTTCTTCGTTTGATGCAAGCCGAAAGCAACAAAATCTATTGGGTTTCCTAAGATTGTTTTGATCATCTTAATGCTAACTTAATTTCAGTAACAAGAAGGGGAATATCATGAATGGGACTGCAACTGAGTTTACAACAAATGAGAGTTTTGAAAATATTTTTAGAAGTAAGGATGAAATCTCTTTTTCCTTTGTATCCCCTTCCTTAGCAATTTCTGCAAAGATAAACCCTTGACTCCATTAACCCAATAAAGGCACTAGGTCTACATGTTCTCCTTGTCCCACAAGGAGACGAGGTCCCCAATTGGAGCCTATGTTGAAACAAATTTTAATTTTTTTATCCCTAAGACCTAAACTTTCCTTTTTTGGGTTTCGTCTTTTCACAAAGCATAAGATTCGTCATCTTTCCAAAAATCCCGGTACCGATTTCCTAAAAAACTTTATTCTTTAAATAATAAAAGGCAAAAAACCTAAAATGTTATAAGAGTCCCGACACATTTTCTATAAAGTTATTTTTTATTTTTATTTTTTTTAATCATGATAAGCTTAAAACCCAAAGGATTTAAGATTAACTTTAAAAAAATTTCGGGATTCGTGGCTTGCTAAGAACGTATGTTTCAATACATATTGAATCACGAAATCTTGATTCCCAGTTTCCCGAAAGAATGAGAGTTAGTTCAAATCCTTATTAATTAATTCACTAACATGAAAAGTTAAAGCTTAAGTCAATCATATCACGATTTCGGGATTCAGGGTTTAGCGATAACATATCTCATGTCAACACGATCCTCGAAATCCCAAAACCCGAAATCCCGACCCATAATTTGTGTTAAACTGTTAATCCTGTTTTGTCCTTAATCCTGATTAATTAGTTAACTAAAATGGAATTAAGTCCTAATTTAAACATGTCATGATTTCACAATTTCGGAAACCGGGATGCAGTGATAACATACTTCCTGTCAACATGATCCCCGAAATCTCGAAATGCAAAATCTTGACTCGAAATCTACGTTAATCTAAAATAATTTTGTCTAGAGGTTAATCCTTAATCCTGATTAATTAATTCGCTAATATCAAAATTTAAGGCTTAAGTTAATCATTTCACAATTTCAGAAATCGGGATTCATCGATTACATCCTTCCTGTCTACTTGATCCCCGAAATCCCAAAACACAAAATCTTGACTCTTAATCCGTGATTAGTATAAATTAACTCTGTTTTGAAAGCATGATTAATGACAATCAATCTTTTTAGGTTTTGTTCACGTTTCGGTTCCCGATTGAATGAAATGTTCCAATTTTTGAATTCAAAAGTGCCAAAATGTGGCCACTTAAATAAAGAATAACTGGTGATATGTGACACTAATGCATATCTTAGTAAATATCTACTGCATTAAATGTCTTGAATTCTTGTCAGTTGTGGCAGTCCCTTCATCATTAAATGAATTAAAAAAGAGTTTGAAGGTCTGTGTTTCGCAATATTTTCTGTTTCATACTATCAAGCACAAGACACATTCAGCCAAGTTCAGACACTCCTTTTCTATGACAGGTTTTCTATCTAACCTAAATTCATGGCACCAAAAAAGGCATCGAAGAAGAGTGAAGATACACAGGAAGGAGATATCATATCTGGCACTACGCTACACGCTATTGACTCAATTAAATCTTGGACACAAATCTCTGAGTTTCTGGAATACGAATTCAAGAATTCTCATACTGATTCCGATAATCACTTTCAGGATATAGTAGAATCAGAGCTTCATAAGATTGTGGCGTTCCCTCGGCTTATGGCGTACAATGATATGATCAGTTGGGCCCTAGAAAAAGTTGATATTCCGATGAGGAGAATCTTAAATGGTCAAGGGGTCGTTGTCGGTTCATTCAAGCCAGAACATATACAAGTAATGTATAAGCTCTCACCAAATCCTAAGTACACTTTTAATGCCAATTTCTTAGCTGAATTTCAAAGGAAAGAGTGTACTGAGGCAGACCAAACTTATCCTGATTTAGTTAGAGATTGGTGGAGATGTCCATCAAAGTTTAGGGCCTATACCCATGGGGTTTATGCCATGACATATTTGAATGAATATATGGTCTATGTAACCATAATGCTATGTATACTTTGAAACAAATGTACAAGATAAAGCAAGTACAAAAGGAAAAATGAAGGAGGGTGAAATTCCTTCGCAAGAAACAGAAGTCCCCCAGATAGAAAAATCAGAGGCAGGGAAAGGAAAGGAGTTATAAACACCTCTAGAAATCCCTAAGAGTTTTCCAAAAAAGATAGGAGGAATAGCATCGACAGAACTTGGAAGTACCATTACTTCCTTGACTCCATTGCATGCTACTTATGGAAACCCCCATGAGGGATCTCTGTATGTTAGTGATCTTGAGCCTATTTCTAGGGATGAGATTCCTTCATCCGATTATTTTTTTAGTAAAAAGAGGAAATCTATCCTGAAAAAGGAGATGCATCCAAGAGGAGATATGGTGATTAAAAAGCACAAAATCATTATAGATGGACAAAAACTTAAAGAGGGAGAATTCACTACAGAAATAGTGGGCACAATAGGAGCTTTAGCGTCAACGAATTTATATTCTGTGGGCAGTTTGACAACTATGTTGAAACAGAAAGACCAAATGATAGCTCAGCTACAAGGTCAATTGAAAGAGACAGAAAGAAATATCAGTTGGAGAATAAAAAAGGGCTTATAACAAGCTATATTGAATGACATTCACAAGATTCATAAACTAAAAGCAAGATTAGAAGAAGAAAATAAAAAAATACAGGTTACTCAGGAACAGGTCCTAAAGTAAGAAGAAATAAATAAACAATTACAAGATAAGATTAGTTCCATTTCAAATCAAGTGGTAGAGCTTGAAATTTTCTAGGCTCAGGTATTGGGAATACATTTGAATATAGAAGAGGAACAACAGGAAGTGTTTTTTAATATGGAATTTGTCCAGAATTACTTTCAGGAGACTAATAAATCCTTGGAAGATATTCTCCAGAAGGAAAGAGAAGTAAAAGTGGCCAGAATGACTTTCGAAAAAGCAGTGGCCCTTTCAACAAAGGAGGAAGTTGGAAAGATTAAAAAAATATCTGTTTCAGAGAAGGTTAAAGGAGATGCAATACTCAAGGTGTGGGAGGCAGACCTTGCAGAAAACAAAAGAATAACCAGAGAGGTCAATGATGATTTTCAAGGAATTTTTGATCTTTTAGAAAAAGCTTCTTTGAACTCTTGAAAAAACAATTGTTTGGGGTTATTAGGAGAAATTAACATTGTCAAGCACTAGCTAAGATTCAAGGAAGATCTGGAGGAAATGCAGGTGGAGATCCAAAAAATAAAGGTAATCAATGTCACTGAAATCGATAAATGGATAGTGATGCCGAACTTAAAGTTGAAAACTAGTAAGTTCACAAAGAAGATAATTGCAGATCGTCTACCCGAACTACAGAAAAAGTTCTTCATATTTGAGGCAAAAGATATACCAGAAGCTCCCAGATTTTTGGTGAATTTTTTGGGAAAGTGTATTCGTTGTCTTGAAGCAGAAGGAAGAGGTTCATCAATGTAGACATGAGATACTCTTTTGAAGATTTTCATCATTAGAATAATAAAACAGTTAGAATATAAATGTAAATGGTTTGACATTGTTCATTCATGTAACTGTAGTCTTAGGAAGTTGGTTAATCACCAATGAAAATGATATTTGGTGATAATGTATAAATATATTTTCACAAGACTGGAAAAAGGCTTTTGTTTTGAGGGAGAGCCGATTGTATTAAAAGTTTTCAATCCATTGTGGTATAAATAATGGAGACGAGATTATGAATTCTATCAACTTGAAGTTATGTGTTCTTTAACCATGTTTATAATTTCTATGTTTCTCTTTCAATGTCCTTCTAATGAATGATCAACTATAAGTTTATTTCATACATCTTTTGTAGTTTGAATTGGTTTGGTTATCAAATTATTTACAACTTTTCCTCTGAAATTGCTATCAGTAATTTTAAGACTTGTAGATCATTTGAATGATAATACTTAACACTTCATTAGAAATCTCGTTTTCCACTTTACTTCCTATTACAATATGAGATTCTTTCATGATTAAAGCCTCATATTTTTCAGTAGTATTTCTTTGTTATTTTACTATTATCAAATTAGAGTATTTCTTTGTTATTTTACTATTATCAAATTGTTTCAAGTCCAGGAAATGGCTCCAACTGTTTTTATTTTTGAATTTTAAAACTATTTTTCCTATTCTCATCCCTTAAAACGGAAGTAACAATTTATCAAATTTTACATTGTAATAAAATTTATTTCCATGATCAGTCTCCAAATAATAGACAACCCAACATAGAGCCTGGTCTCCAAGATCAAACTAGCATAGCTTTGAACCTTTTAATACTATTCTGCAAACAACAAATAACCGTGTTGAGTTAGAATGTTCATGGGTTGTTATTGAGAGGGATATCAACATCCAAGAACAAGGGCTTTTGTGACGTATGTACTGGAGGAAACCAACTCTAATTTATCTTTCCTTTTGATTTTTACCCTTATTTTATCTTTTTATCTTTATGGATGTCTTCGATCATATACTTTTAGAGCTCTTAAATTATAAAACTCAAAGAGCAGCAATGACTATAAAATAAATCTGGTATTACCTCGGCGAATGATCTTCTTTGTGTTGTAGTCCTTCTAAATTATTGCCTTGATAGATCATGATCACTACTGCTTCTTTTGTGGCTTGAACATGGATGGTCTCTGAAGATGTATCTTCAATAGTTTCTTTCTTAGATTCTAGCTGACCATGTTTCCTTTCTTTGAGTACTTATGCATTACTTATTCATTTCTCCTTCTTTTCTAGCAACCTAGAGTGCTTCTTCATTCTCTATAACTGATACGGATGTTTCCCGTTCTTCAACGTTCTTCTTGAGCTTGACTATTTTACTTCTCAATGTGACAAACTTTTCTTGAAGCTTCAACCCTTCTTCTTCTTCAAGATTCCAGACTTCATGGCTTCTTTCGCTCTTTTCACTTCTTCAAGATGGATTTTGTTTTATTTCTTCTTCAAGTCCTTTCTCTTGACCAAATTCACTTCAACTGGTTTAGATTGTTAGTTCTTCCCTTAAGATGATCCGTCAATATCTCTCTCTCATTTATACTTTCCTTTGTGCTTCTATGTTGGTTTCCAAATACTTTCTTTTGATATTCAAGATTCTCTTCAATCTTTTGGCTTCTTCTAGTCGAGTTCTTAAGTTCTTGATGACATGCTGGGCTTCTTCAAAAATGTGAACACTTTCCTTTGTTTCATCAATTCTTTTCTTGAGTGACTTGTTTTCATTCTCTTAGTTCATCTAAAGCACTAATAAATACTTCTTCATATCTGCCTTCCTTTTCAATTAGTTTTTCCTGTCTCATTTCTTCATGGCATTCTATTTCAAGATGTCTCTGTTTTCCACAATTAAATAAAAACAACAGCTCGCGATTATGTACTTTCATCTTTTGAATTGCTGACATGGTGAACATAATTTTGATCTCAGATCTCAGATCTTCTTTGGCATTTTCGAATCACATGGGTCAAGAATACATGTCATGTAACCTATCCCAAATTTCTTTGGATGATGAAAATTTACCCAACCTTTTCTCTTACTAGATTAGGTAATACTTCCTAAATGAAATCCATTGCTATTTTATTATTCTTCTCTCTTTTCAATTCCTTCTTGGTTGCAGTCTTTAGAGGATTCTTTGTAGTTGTGTACCCTTTTCAATTGATCGCCAAATATCACATCCTCATTCATGCAAAAATGCTTTCAGTTTTTTTGCTCCATATTTCATATTTTAAACCATTTTGACCATTAAACAATGGTACTCCATTCTCATAATCCATGATCTCCTTCCAGTCGGTAAACTTTTTCCTCTAAGGAACCTTATCTTAAACCAATTGTTGGATTAATGAGAGGGGGAGGGGTGAATCAATAATAGATAAATTTAACTCTTTTTCACCATAAAATGCAAGTGTTATATCAATTGCATTATCATCTAATAGTTTCCTAAAAAAATAAAACAATGAAAAATGATCAATCACACACATACACAAGATACATCAATGCTTTATTGTAAACCCAAAGGGACAAACCACATAATTCTTTTTCTTATATGTCTTTAAGAAATATATTCATTGGAATCACCACTTTGTTTTCCATATGCAAATGGAAGGAGGCTCCAACCCCAAGTGTATCAACTTGCATTATAAACAAGTGCATCAACTATGCACCAACTCGGCATTCAACCTATACCATCAACGAGTGCATCAACCATGCACCAACATGTGTACTATGACTCATCAGATGTACCAACATCATCAACTATACACCTTATGTATGTTTCTAAATCATCAACTATTTGTCTCAAATCCATGTACCCAATATGTACTCAACCAAAATCCCTATCACTCTCTTTACTCATCCAAATCTTTATCTCCTGATCACATTTATACCTCAAACATCATACCTAGTCTATACCTTAAACCATGTGTTAGAAACTCAACAAGAGTATCGACTCATCTATACCAATAACTTTCAAAGAATATACCTTGGACCTAAATCCCTCAAACATGAACTAGTACTAAACTTCAATAGATCTGCCTCATATCAACTCTGCACAACAAGCCATAAACTCCCAAGAGGCATCCAACATATTTACAAGGAAAACCTTCAACTTGATTCATGAATTCAACACTACACAAAAGAAACCATAATCTTTTTCTCAGAAGGCTCATTGTCATGATTTTGCTATCACATTTTCTCACAGACTTTTTCTCAAGCATTTTTTCTGCCAATAATCTTTTCCCAATCAAGACTTTTCTTGCCACACATTCTCTTTGGATGATTTTTCCACAGACTTTTCCCAAATAACTTTTCACTACACTTCCTTAAATCAGACTTTTTATGCCAGACTTTTATACCGCAGACTTTTCTAATTTAATTTTCAACAGACTTTTCCTCACACTTTTCCTCAAGACTTTTTCTCACACTTTATCAATAATACCTCCCAAATAACCTTCAAAAAAATAGATATTCAATGATATCTAAGGGGTGTTTTGAATGAGAGACCCTTTCTTCTTATTTATACTTTTATGTATCTTCCTCAAGAGGTTACCTTCTAACCATCTTAACCCACTTTCCTTATTTTAGGGTTAACCCACTTATAACCACTTGTCCACTTAACTTAACCACTTTCCATAATTAGTAAGTTCTCCATTAACTTTATTATTTACATAATTTCTTTTGAATCCTCTTTGACTTATAGTGCACTCATCACTTCACTTTATTATTTAAATAATTTCTTCTTTGCAAAATATTTGACTAGTTTCACCTTTTGGAGCTTCTAGATGACTCATGAGGGTTCTTCAACTTCATATGGCCATAAATCTCTAACCGTGAGGAGTTATGTGACATTCCACATACCACCAGAATTGGCATGACATATACGATCCATCTAGAATATTTTTACCTACAAATATATCAAAAATTATACCATTACCCATAAAACAAACTTGGGTCCATTACCCAAACCTTTGTGCTACCAGAATTCACTACTAGACTTTCTTCAAGGGTTGACATCAATGTCAACCAACCCAATTAATCAACAATAAATGGGTGCACTAATAACAATTTCTGAAGATGCCACTTTATATGTTTGTTCCTCAATACCAATATATGAATATGTGTCATAAAAATCATATATGGACTTATTGTTGTTTGAAATGTTTGTGAATTATGATGCAAAACATTGCACATCTTCTTCATCTTTATATTCGTAAAAAACATGAACTAAGTTGTAGAATCCAATATAAGTGGATTCCTCATGAACCAACCATTGATTAGCAGATGGATCATAAAAAAGAAGGGGAAATACATCATGAATGATTTTACCTTGCAACAAATTTATAGAATTTTCAATAACACAATATTGATTATGATCAGTAGGTGTGAATGAATAAAGCATTGTCTCTTCTTGAAAATCCTCATGAATATATCTATAAATTACTCCCTTTTAAAATCAAATTCAACAAATTCTTTTTCTTCTTCACTACTATAGAAGCCATATTTTCTATGTTCTTTAAATGACTCAAGTTCTTCATTACACCATTGTTCAAAAGGAAAATCAAAATATTGAAATTCATAAATCTTCTCTAGATCTTCTTGAAAATGTAAAAATTCATCAACACATACCAGATTTCTTGAAACAACGACAAGTATTTGCAAATCATGACCATCCTTAAAAGAAGAAATCTCCATCTGAAGATAATTTTGACCAATATCTTGCAAGGAAGAAAGAAGTATTATATCCTCCTATAGATTCTCTGAAACTTATTTGCAATCACTCTCCAATGATACCTCTTCATTTGAATCTACCATGCCATCTTCTTCATTTTCATTGCTATAGTAAGATTCCCTTTCAAAATATTGTTTATATTCATCATCCATGATCTCCCCTTCCTCTTCATTATCACATGAAGAGTATTCTATATCCCCTTAACCTAATTTAAAACCTTTATTATAGTAGCTTCCAAGAGGAAGATCAATGGGATACCTCCTTTTGTAATGAGAATGGAACATCATATAAAAATATTTTAGTGAAGCTATACAAGTAGCATAAAAGGATCTGTACCATTGACGAGCATCTCTCTATAAAGAGAGCATGAGAATTTTCATGAGGACATATTCATGAAAGATACTCAGTCGATGCATACAATAATGGAGTTGTACTAAATGATGATCTAGATTATCATTATCAACTTCGATGAATCTAGTAGGATAGTCTTTATAGACTCTTATACTAGGCAAAGGATTATGAAAGCTAGATATATTTGAAAAATCAAGTGGATCAAACCTTGTAGCCACTATATCAACACTTGATCTTGCCATTAAAAAATAGTGTAGTCTCTGGTGGGATCACAATGAATAAGGAAGTAATAGGATTTCAACAAAGTTCGAAGGGAAGATCCTACTTCTTAACCATATTCTAAATAAGAATTTAGGAGCAATATCAAAGGTTATGAGAGGAAATTTTGAAGAAAAAAACGTATTTTAAGGTATATCAATCATATCTACAGATTCAACATTTTGATGAATAGCAGAAGAAGAGATTCCTAGATAAGAGTTACCTGAGAAAAAAGGAGGTCTCAGACTCTTTGATATTCGTCTAGGTCACAATATTTTCTGAATATGAATATATCGTAAAATGATCAGAATCAAGGTGTCTTATGGTGTGTCTTCGGGTAGAGGCCAAATTTTCCCTCTTTGGAGTCTCCAGGTGAAATATTAACAGCCAAGTGCCTGAGGTTTTTTCACCATTAAGTCTCAGAACTTACAATGTCATATCCCCAGGGAATATTTCTTCAACTTACGTCCCTGGCAATGACGCCATTTCAGATGTTATCCCTCAAGATATTCTAGTATTTTATTGGAATAATTCCTAGGCACCCCAAGGTCTAAGACTCGAGATGAATCTTAAGTCCATATTTTCAATAAAATAATTTTGCAATATTTGGGAAAATTTTCCCTCTCTCTCTCTCTCTCTCTCTTTCTCTTTTGAAATGATAGGACCTCAAACAATCTCATCTCATATGACAAATGCTCTCAAATATCAGAGGAACATGTCTATGAGTTTTTTAGGTAATCAAGGTTAAAAGGAGGATGGAATGATGGTTTAGAAGAAAGAATAAAATAAACATGCAAGGCACTGCTAAGAATGAATCATGCATCCTATGGAACAAGAATATTGAGTTGAGAAATTAAGAATTCAAGATCTCTAGATAATATATGTATATAGATCTATAAAACATGCTTCAAATAGCTAACATATCCACACACTAAAATACATGGATGTAACCTCTGCACAACATTTAAGTGCACAAACAAATGACAAGAAATGGTCATGCATTCATAGGAAATCACTTCTATGTCATAACCAAACATCATACAGTAACACTGAATATGGTGAAAAGTATGTTTTCTATGATTTTATAAATCAAATATGATATAGGAAAAGAAAAAATGGGAAGATATGCTTTACAAGAACACATATATAATAAAATGAGGCATTACATAATGAAAGTTAAATGTGGGAAATGAATCTTTGGTTTCCTGCTGCATTTACCAATCGAATGTGCTTGAGTTTTATGTGGTTCAACAACTCTGGTTACAAGAAACTCTTAATTTCCAAAAAGTTCCAACCCTGAAAATGGGTGCCTATGTTCTCTTTTATTGCTCTCTCTCATTCCCTTAACTGCTTGTTGAAACCACTTCGAGCTTCTTGAAACAATTTCCATATTCTTGATTCTTTAATGGTTTTTCTCTAGTATAAATTGAATAAATCACTTTCACATGTTGGATTTATATTATGCATGAGATCATGGAGTAGCTGGAGATTTGCAGGTTGAAATATCCACTTGAGCTCTATCCCTTAAGATTTCTTGTAATCATTTTCCTTTTGGATGGAGCTCAAAATCTCAATTGAACATATTCTACAACTAAGTAGTCATCATATCTGTTTTGGAGCATAATCTCAACTGTCAGTCAGAGGTGCACTTGTCATAGATATCGAGGTTTCCAAAGGCATAAAACACAACATGAACCATCGGATCATCCTGATTGGATCTGGACCATTGATTGAAGTTGTAATGATACGAGATTTGAGTCATTGATCAGGGTGTTGGAGATGGATTAGGAGCCATCGATCTAGCTCGACCATGGGAAAAAAATTGGCCAAGGAAAATGTATTGTGTTGAAGCCATCCTGGAACCATGTAAACTTTGTATTTGCTCATGATTATGATGTCATGGCTAAGATACTTGACACGTGTCACCTAAATTGGATATTCATTTGGGTACATTTGGTGGGTTCCATATGTCCACATGATAGTTTGTGATTGGCTCCAACAATGCTTCACTGGTGTGGTGACATGACACTTGGCTAGGAGGATTTGATACCCAAGAAATGATTTGAACCATTGATCGGTCCCACTTGAAAAGGTTTGAGAGAAGATCAAGACCGACCATTGTGGGAACCCCATCAGAGTGGTCAGGGCATGGTCATTCATCATGACTTTGAAAAGAGAACTCTGAGGGAAAATATCAATCGTCGATCTAGAGCTTCCAAGGGAAGTATTATGACGCACAAGATCCATTGATCTAGCTCTACCAAGAACCTAAAAGCAGTTAAGGAAAATCTCATTATGCTGACATCACCCTGAACACATGACACCTTCTCATTGGTCCACACTGGTGCACATGTCACCCAATTTTGAGATGTTTACTTGTGCATCCGGTGGTTTCCACTTGTCCATGTGGAAACCACTAGTTGGCTCTGAAGATGCTCTATTAGCGAGTTGACACGAATCCTGGTTAGGGAAACTCCAAATCGAGATTAGATCTAGACCATTGATTGGTCTTATTTGAAATAGGTCGGAGAGAAGATCTACATCATTGATCAGTCTAATTTGAAAGAGGTTTGAAATAAGATATGGACCATTGATTGAAGGTATAAGGATAATGGAGAGTCATTCATTTGGGGTGTCAAGGGATAAAAAATGGCTAAGGCATGAACAATATTACGTTTACGTCACCCTGGAAATGCAGTGGCTTTCCATTTTCCAACGATGGTGCTGATGTGGTAGGGGAATAAGACACATGTCACCCCTTTTTTATATGCTTTGGGGCACCTTTGGTGGGTTCCACATGTCCACATGGCAGCTCTGGATTGGTTCTGACAACACCCTATTGGCATGCCAAGATGTCAACTCTTTCGCATTTTGTCGATGAAGACATTGCTATCAAAACTATGAAAACTTACGTCAAGGGTTTTTCTTTTCCTTTTGTCGACAGTGATCTACACATTGATCTCTGTCATTGATCTTTCACCGAAATGAGGAGAGTCATTTATCTTTCACAAAATCTAGGAGAGTTTTTTATCTATGCTTGAATAAAAACTAAAAACGACTAAGGAAAATAGCGTCATGTTGACGTCATTTTGAACACGTCGTGCCTTATCACTAGTCTGCAGTGGCGTTGATGTGGTAAAAAATTAAGACAAAGATCACTCGGTTTCAATATATTAACCTAGGTATGTGGCAGGTTCCACATGTCCATGTGGAAGCTACTGGTTGGCCCTAGAAGTTCTCTAGTGGTCGGCCATGTATAATGTTGAGTTGGCACACAGGGGTCATGGATCAAATCTAGGCCATTGATCTCTCAAGACATGGTTGATTGCCAAATGGAATATGGATTGTCCATTGAATGTTCTCCATCAAAGCGCTTGAGGCTTGGATCCAAATGATACTCAGATGAAGGGACAATATCGACCATTGATTTGAAAGTGGACGCACGATGAGATCTAAGCCGTCGATATTTTAGGGTCTGAAAAATGCTATTGTTGCGCTTTTAGGCCATGGTCTTGTGGTAATCTCCCTAGCCAATAGAATTAGGCCCTTTTCTTGCATGGAAAGCCTCCTTTGGACATCTGATAAGCATTTGAGGTCTTAATGTTTTCCTTATGCATACAAGGGAATGAATTTTCTTGTTGTTCCTTCATTCTGCCTTAGGAAAAATTGATTCTTGACTGCTTAGGGGATATGAATGTTTCCTTTCTACCACTAATTTGTCCAATCACAACCTGACCACTTTAGTAAACCTTCATTTCTTTGACAGGAACAAATATAGTACTAAAATTCTCCATCATAGGAACCAGTCATATACAATTTTTTTTCATATGTATAGATGCAACATCATTTTTTTCTTCATCATCCTAAACTTGGTAATACATGAAGTGTTGCTCGATTTTATTTACCCATGTTGTTTCTTCTCTTATGTTTGATCCATCAAATTATGGATAAATAATCTTCGCCTTGGGCATTCCATTATTAGGCATCCTCATGTTGGAAAATTAATGTGATTGGTGAGGCCCCTACTACGAATTTGAGTTACCTTGGCTTCTACTGCCATTTGTTATTTCTTTGAGATCTAATTTCATGTAATGGTATTTTCCATTGAGTTCTAATAGGTCTTCATTTAATTTTCCAATTTTGGCATCCAACAAAGTATTTACTTGATTTATAAATCCTGCACAAAATTCTTCGAAGCCTTCTCTTAGCTCCAGTGTGGAGGGACTGTTTTACTCTGATCCTCCTATATTTTTCTCTATGTATCCAGAATTTCCGTCTGATCTCCTCATGTTTCTCATGTTGAGGATAATGAAAGAAGAATATTTATTAAATATTTTTTATATTTAATATTTTTAATACATATTTAATATTTTAGTATTAAATATTTAGATGATGAACTAGATTAGGGTATGGTATAAAATGGAAAGGTATGGTAGTGGAAGGGAGAATTTGGTTTGGACGAAGTGAAAATCATGGATATGGTGAGAGGATAGATAGGTGTGATAGGGATCCGTAGGGAGAGGAATGGAGAATGGAGATGTGGGGCCAAGAGGAGGGAGAATGGCAGTGAAGAGGACGAAAAATGGTTGGGGATGAATGGATCTAGTCGTGAGTTTGTTAAGGTAGTTTTCAAGCAAGGGAATGGTCGAGCCTGACCTGACCTATGATAGAGATTGGGGAGTGGGAAACTGTGAAGTTGAAATGAAGGAAGTGTGGATAGGATGTAGAGATTGATCAGGGAATAATCTTGAGGAGTCAGGGTTAGGAAGAATGTATGGGTGGTTGGGGTGAATGGAGGAAAATGGAGGTCACAGATTTGGAGTATGTGAGGAAAAGGAATGCTTTGATACCAACTAGCATTATATAATCCAAATACAACAAAAAAGTGTTTATATAACACAAATTATTCTTTATTCAGTGACATATTTAGTATACAAAATGTGTATATATGTGTGTAATTGGGTAAAGTCACATCTCTTTATTCAAAAGAGGATGAATTTATGTTTTAATTAGTTTAAATATAATATATATAAAAAAGATATTACAAATTTCCTCTCTTTCTCTTGTTTGATTGACTTGCACTCTTCCCCAAGTTGATTTTACTCATCCCCCATGCTCTCAATAACTATGGGAAGCGACTCTCACACTAACCCTCTTACATGAATTCAATGATTGGGCTCTAGAACACTCAACACCTAATGGAAGGTTCATGGAAAGGATAATCTAGAGAAGAATATGAAATGGGTCTTGGTTTACTAGACATGGGTAATTATCCCCCTTGGACCCCTTCCCTCTTTTATGGTTACTTAGCCCCCAATCTTTGTTCATGTCCATTTACAGATGGCGATACATTTCATTCATTATATTTCATTTTACATTGTTTACATATTGGATATTGGACATAAATCACATTTACAATATTCATCGTTTGGCTCTCGGCCACATACTACATTTACAATATACATCGATAGTTTAGGGTTTGAAAATGGGTATGTTACATTCCCCTCCCCCTACAAACTGCACTGTCCTTAGTGCACATAACCATATAGTTTATACATTGACATATATAAAACATTACATCAAAATACTTGATAATTCTGCAACTTAAGGAATCACAAAACAATTCCAACTAACAACTCCCTTTTCCCCTCAACCCCTCATTGGTTGGACAATAATCTGAGAGTTTTGGCTCCAGGAACTTCAGCTTCCAAAATGGAATCTTCATTCACTCAAGTACAAATGTACATTTAGTTTTCTTCAAAAATTGCAAACAATTACAGGTATGCTTCCCGCATGGATTCCTTGTGCTCCCATGTAGTATCTTCAGGACCATAATAGGTCCATTGAAACTTTACCAATCCTATGGATTTTTTCCCAAGCACTTGACCTTCCATTTGAGGATGTGCACTGGTTCCACCCATACCTTTGTGAGCATGATCCAGATCTTCCATATTGAGAGGAAGATCTAGATTATACATTTAGTAATAGAGATTAAGATCCAATTTTTCTATATCGTGATTCTGACCCATATCCTTCAAACCCAAAGGCAGAAGCTAGGGAGGTAGGAGTAGTTAAACCAGGTAAATATATAGAAACAAATCTAGATAGAGAGCTTGAAGCAGATCAATTTGGTTAAGTAGTCAATTGATCTATTGATTAATACTAAGAAATTGACTAAGCACCAGTAGTAGTATTTCTTCTGATCCAGATGGATGTCGATGGCCTCCCACCTATTCCAACTGTCTCATTTTGGCATTTTTCTAGTTTGACAGTTTTTTCCCTAGTTTTCGGGTCCCTGACTTGCAGGGCCATTTTGAGGCCCTAAAAAACATTTTTTAGGGCTCACCAAAGTCATAATCACCTTGGATAGATAGAAACAAAATGTGTAGTCCTTGTATAGACCTTTCCAATGGGATATCATGTGCCTACAACTAAGATTGTATGCAAAAGTTACAACCCCAAGAAGTTGATGTACTAACTTACCCAAACGGGGCCCGCGTGACTTTTGGCGCTTCATCTCCCAGGGTTAGGTTTTTTCGATGTATAGGGTTTTTGACATTATTTTTTATTGTAAAAAGGACTTCAGATCCTCACTGTAATCATCTTCTTGCGAAGGAGCACAACCATCACATCTCTTCTCAGAGATAAGCCGCCACCATTCTAGCAAGCTTGTTTCTGCTGCATTTAAAAATTTTAGCTTGTTTTTTTACTGAATAGAAACCAGTTTTAATGCATATATTTTATTCTATGTTAAGAATATTTTGATAATAATTTGTATTCATTTCATTCTGCAAATATATTTTGGATCATCTTGACCTAGCACTAGTAAAACCACAGTAGACCTAGCATCATCTTATCTAGCAGTAGCAACATGAGTAGATTATTCACTACGAGCACTAACAACAACAGAACCAATTTAAGAATATTCTCTAGCACCACTAGTAGATACAACACTAGCACGAGTAGCAAGGTAAGCAACATAAGAAGTAGTGGTTTAAGTAACACCAATTCCAGTAGCAACATATCTATCAGTAGAGTAAGAATGGAAATCCCCTTTATTTTCCACCTGGATCACATTCCAATCAATCACATGATAAGGATCAGGTACATACTTTTTTAAAAAAGACACATGGAATGCATTATGAATTCTCCCGGATGCGGGTAATGCTAGTATGTATGCAATTGGTCCTATATTTTCTAAGACCTCAAAAGGCCTACAATATCTCGCTTCCAACTTTGGGAAACTTCCTACTTTCAATGAGATTCTCTTGGATTTAACTTTTAAAAACACATGCTCTCCCACTTTGAATTATCTATTTGTTCTCTTTTTATCAACATAGATCTTCTTCCAATTGTGAAACTTTCAAATTCTTCTTGATTTTTACCATTTGTTCTTGAATTTCCTTTAACAATTTTGTCCCAATCACAACTCTGTGTACTAGTTTATCCCAACTTACTGTTGTGTTGCATTTTATACCATACAACTCTTCAAATGGGCTCATCTGAAATGATTCATGATACCCATTGTTGTATGCAAACTCAACTAAATGGATAGAGTCCTCTGTTGGGTTTAATCTCTATCTATCTACTTCTTGGGTTGACCCAAGTTTAGATCTAAACAAGTTTCCAACAAAACCCTCTAAAACTATCGGCCCTCTCGGTAAACTAGAAGGAAACACAACACACAGAGTGCACTACGCACTCTCACCTGAGATATTTCTATGGGTGACTGCAATGCTTAGGTTCTTACATTCTAGGAATGAGTGGGGATCTAGGATTGTATTTCATCTTCTTTAGGCCTTGATCTGATTATTCCTTCTTTTAATTCCTAAGATTCATTCATCTTTTAAGCTATGCATGCATTCTAACATATTCATCTTAACCATACATTCATTCATTTATAAACTAATCACTAACATAATTAAAAATGCAACAAACATTACAGCTAACACATTTTTTACCATGGCTCACCCCCTCCTGGGCTACATCCACAAAGATGTGGCTTCTCTACTCTTTTATTAGGTTTGCTACAAAATATGGCATTGCGCGCACTACATCTTTGATCATACAATCATGAAAAAGGTTCCACAACATCTGTGAGGCAAATTAGATCACACCAGGCTCCTCATCCTCTGATCTAACCCTCAATATCTAGCTACTCAAATATTCTACAACTCAACAACTTACAAAATATAACATAACTACAATAGTTGAACTAAACTAGTATCCGAACTAATCAAAACTAGCCAGAACCCTCACAGAACCCCGACCTAGACATTCTAGGTTCTTATTTATCCTATTTTACAATCTTATTAGCCATTACAATCTCTTAACAAAACCCTAACCCTAACATGGTTAGGTTTTTTTCCCTACATGTCTTGCATGCTTTCCTCCTTTGCATGCAGCTTTTCCTCACACATGTTACTTTTCCTGCTAGTTCTTCTCCTCCAAAATTAGGCCTTTCCTTACCAAAATTGGGTATTTCCTCAAAATATTCATGTGCCCAACAAGCCCCCAACACTGACATGTGTCTCATCTCAAGCCACTTAGTTATTGCATGCTCTTTTCATTTCCCTATCCAAGCTAAGGAATGTTTTTGCTAGTTCCTTTCCTTTTTATCTCATCTGCGTAGCTTTGTTTGTTAGCACCTCTAGAGTTTGTGTTGTTATCTCCTCATGTATCAAAGTTGTGCACTCTTATTGTGTCTTTACTCTTCTTGTCTTCTCCTTCTCCAACTGCACAATCATTTGAGTTGCTTGTTCTTGGAGGGGTTCCATTTCTTCTTGTCTTGCTTACTTCTTTGTCTGTGTGATTTTCAATTCTGACTGCAGCTTCTTCATGTCCTGGGTACCCTTCAGGTGCTCTATGATGTTCATCACTTTCTACCTTTGTTTGAGATCTTGTATGGCTATGTTGGTTGTCTCCTCTTCTTGGTCCCACTGTTGTACCTGTTTGTCTTCTTCCAATGCTGTCCATAGCTTTTCGACTCTGTCAAACAGTTCTTCTGTCACACTTGCTTATTTCTCCATTTCTGTTATTTGGAATGAAACTTCTTGTTTCCTATGCTCTCAGACCTTGGGAGGATTTTTCGGTTTAATCATTTCATTTATCTCCTCAATCTCCTTTCATTATTGATCAATGGTTTGTGCAATGAGATTTATCTTCTCCTCTACACTTCTATCTGATGCTTGTGCACTATCTGGGATGCGATTATAAACTTTTTTCAATCCCTATTCCATTCTATTTGCGCGTTTTTTTTAATCCTTTGTTTCAAGCTTGACCTTCTTGACTACCAGTTCCAGGCTGTCCCATCCATTCTTTGTTTCCTACAATTCTGTTGTATCCGTCCTTGCATGCAATTTCACTTCCTACATGACACTGACTTGAATCTTGTACAATTCCTTGGTTGGTATCCTTGCTAGTATAAACTCTATATGTTCTATATCCTTTAGTGGTGTCTGGGCTTCAGATTCATACATTTGCAACATATATGATATAATTTGGAAGTTTGGAATTACTCGCGATATGGTTTGGATGGTGTCATGTTCGCTCAGCATGGTCCTTTCCTCTACTTCTATTGTTGTGGGGAACGAATTTGTTCCCATTTCATGCCTTTGCACTGATTTTTTTTTCTCCAAGACCTGAATTATCTCTTCCAACTCATTTTTTATTCTCCCTCGTTGGTTTTGGGGTTATTCAAATTCCTTAGCTGTGCAATATTGTACTCTTCCTATGACAAGGTTGATATCATCCTTCATAATTGTATATTGGGGAAGCTACTTATGATCCTTGGGCTTCTTGCATGGCTTCCCTATGTGTATAATTGACCTCTTGTGTGGTGCTATTTCTTGTGGGGTGGCTGCTGAGGGGGTTTCTTGTGTCATTATGTCCTACACTCCTTGTTCACCCTGTGTCGAGGCAATGTCCTTTTTCCTTGCCTGCACATCCTTCTTTAGCACACTTCCCTTCTTTTGTTGCACATACTTCTAACTGGGCTTCCCCTATTTTGTTGGATTTTTAGGTGCAATGGTGTATCTTGTAGGTGTCTTAGTTGACCCTACTTTTATCTCCTTACCTTTCGGCATCTCCTTGGTGATGACTGGGATCTTCCAGTTGTCCTGCAAATCCCACATTTCCATTTCAACTTCTTCTTCCTTGATGTAGAACCAAAGTTTTATCCATTCCTATGTGCATAGCTATGAAGCTATCTATATCATGGTATTGTGCGACTACTTCTGGTGTGATCCTTTAGGTGTTATATATACTGTCATTGATGTTTCTTAGGTACCTTGAAATGGTACCTACATTTCCACTTATTCTCTTGGGGTCTTAAGTGCTCCCCATTAATGTATATCACATTATGCAACAACGGCCTACTCTTTTGCAACATTAAGAGTAGGGGGGCTCCTTCCACCCGATTAGCACTATCAAAATTAATAGCCATGAGTAATGTAACTATGTCCCCAACTCCTACATGTCTTTGGATTCGTTGAGGAAAAGGTTCAATAGATAGGGGGCCCAGCTGATCATGGTTCCATTGGCACACTGAGCTATAGTTGCGACAACCCCTGCAGGGACTTCCTCATTGCAAAATTTTCTTAGAAGTTTGCATGCCATGAGTTTTGTGGCCATCGTGGTGGTTGTGTCACTGATCCTTTTTATGATGATCCCGTACATGCCCCTCTCTATGTTGTATGCTTCTTCATTTCCTCGCCAATAGCCTTATCTTTCTTCTTTTCATATAGGTATTGTGTGGGAATATTTCCCCTTGATGATAGACCTATGATGAATGCAATCAATTCCATGTCGATGGAGACAGGTTATTTCATCCATAAAAATCCTTCATTGAGGACTGTCATCAACTACTTGACACAATTATTTACCTCTTTCCCCTACTGAAGTGGGGAATATACACTAAGTTTAGGATCCCTGTATCACCAGGCCTACACCCCATTGTTTTAGTTGCATCATAGGGTCTCCAAATGGAACTATACCTATGCTTTCCATGTAGACTTGCTGCACAAATTCTAGGAATTTCCCAGCATCATCCACATCGTGGTATGAGTACCTTATCCTTTCCACACACCCTAGTAGGGTCAACGTGGCATGCACCCCCTATGGAATGCGTGGTAGTAAAATCATTGTGTCGGTCTTCTTTCATGGGGACCATGCTTACCCTTTCTTCTTACCAACATGCTAGAGGTCCCAGCCTCCACTTGTCTATCTTCTGCGCCCGAGTCTAGCTGATCGGTTATGTCTTATACCAACTCTTTGTACTGCTACATGGACCCTGTCCTAGGTTTTGGTCCTGATGTCAGAGCCTCTGTCTGCTCGTTGTCATCCCCATTTTTTCTGTGGGATACTTTGTCCCTCGCAGGTTATTGTAGGTTGCCTATGTCGACTATTTCGTGGCCCTATGCACTGTCGTGTGCATCAATTTCCATGTCAGATTTCGTTGGGGATTATAATTATTCCTCGATGAGTGTGTCACTTACTGGTTTGATCTGTGGGGATGGAATTGCATTGACATCGACAATTCCCTCTCTCTGGGCCATTTCTTTCTCTGCCTCCACAGTTTTGTGTGGTGCCCTAAGGATACTTCTGGTTTTACTTGCGGTTTGGCTTGGTGTGCCAATATTTTTTCATGCCATGGTGGTTACTTATTTCTTTTCCGAATAGACTTCGGCTAGTTAACAATGTGCACTCGCCTATTCACCTGTCGTCTGTATGCTCTCTAGCTTTGTGAATTTGTAATTTCACAATAAGTGTTTTTTTCCCGTGTTTCGCCTTTATATAGAGGGTGCCATGAATGTCATGAATATTCTCATAGAATCTTATCTTTCTTTGATTAATTTGTTGAATCTTGTCGAGTACACTTCATTCAATTCCATAAATTCCCCCAATTCGTGCCTTTTTGCCCTATCCGTTGTTTTTCACTTTTTCGACCATTGGTCCCTTTTCCGGTGCGCTGAAATTTTTATGTGCGTCATACATTTCTGTTATGATTTTTCCTTAGTTCGCAGTGTTTTTCTTTCTGTAAAACATATGATGCACACATACATTTTTTTCTATGCTAAGTCCACTCTCTCTGTGCATAATATTACCCAATATTTTTGTATTTTCTTTCTTTTCTATTTTTTTTATTTCTTTTTCCTTATTTTTCTCCTTTTTATTTATTTTTATCCTTTTTTTGTTCGGCTCTCTACTATAGTACATTATATACATGCCTTTTCCCAATGCACTGTAACTTTTAAGGGTTAGGAGGTCGACTGTCCATGTACAATTTCATCTGACTCAGGTTGATCATTCCTTTCAATTATGTTCCCTCTAGATCCTTTAGTTGTACAGATCCCCCATCTGTGATAGTCTTTACTTCATAGGGACCTAGCCAATGCATTCTAAATTTTCCATAATGTTGAAAAAATTTACTATCATAGAGAAAGACTAGGTCTCCTTCCTTGAAAATCTTCCTCTTTATATGTCTATCATGCCAGGATTTATCTCTTTCTTTATGTACCTCTTGGTGAAATCCTACCAGAATCTTATCCTCTTCCATTTCCATTATTTGATTCAGCCTCTCCTTTACTGCTCCTCTTTTTTTCATGTTGATAATTGCTACTATGCACAGACTGGGTACCATAAATTCTAATGGTAATACTACTTCCTTCCCATACACCAATCTGAATGGTGTATGTCCTTTCAACTTCTTACATGTAGTCTTGTATTCCCATAGTATTGTTGGTATTTTCAAGTCCCAATCATCCATGTTGACATTGCAAATCTTTGTTAGAGCATTCTCCAAGATCTTATTGAATTCTTATACTATTCCATTTTCCTGAGGATGGTATGGTATACTCTTCTAGTTATAGACTTCAAACTTCTCATTCATGGCCCTGATAGTAATGTTGATAAAGTGAGTACCTTCATCACTCATCAAAATTATTAGACGCCCAAATCTGATGATCACTTGCTCAAACAAGAAGTGTGTTGTTGTCTCTATGCTACAGTATTTGACTGGTCCTTCTTCTGCTTCTTCCCATCTTGTTAAGAATTATGTCGCAATAATGATATATCTATATTTTGACCTTTTTGTTGGTGGATTGATTGGTCCCACAAAATATATGGTCCATTTTTCAAATAAATGTAAATTTACTTTTGTTCTTAGGGGCATCTCATCCCTTCCGTTAGGTTTTCCCACCCTCTGACAGACATCACATGTATGACAATATTCCTTATCATCTCTATGAATTGTTGGCCACCATAATCCTATGAGAAATACCTTCTACATGGTATCTTTTCTTTCATAGTGTCCACCATCTATTCCTTCATGAGATTCTACCAAAACTCTAGGCTTTTCATGTTCTAATACACATATTCTCAAAATATTATCTGTAGCCATATTATATAAGTGTCCTGCAATAAGTTGATATTCTGCAGTTCTGACTACCAAATTCTTTTTCTGCATGGTTCTAAACTATTGTGTCGTACTCCCTGTACTCAAGTATTCAATAATATCAACAAAATATTCATCAACTACTTGTACTGAAAACAACTGCTCATCGGGGAATTATCTTCCAAATTGGTAGGTTATTCTCCATTAGTTACCCTTGATAGGTGATCAGGTCCTGCATTTAGCTTCCTTGGTTTGACTATCACTTCAAAATCAAATTCTTGAAATAACAATAGCCATCTAAATATCCCCCCCCCCCCAACATTGACTTGTTGACTAGGTATTTTAGGGAAGAATGATCTGTGAACATTTTTAATTATTTACATAGTAAATAGTTCCTGAAATTATGAAGTGCATATACCTTGGATAAGCCTTCTCTTTTCATGGTGTTGTAATTATTCCTCGATTCTGACAATGTTCTACTTGCAAAGGCTATAGTATGGTCTAAGTGCCCTGCTCTTGGTTGCGCCAGAATTGCTCCAAGTGATGTGGCTGATGCATCTACATGCACATGAAATGTATTTTCCTAATCTGGGAATACTAGAATAGGTGTTGTGACCATTTTTTCTTTTAAGGTTTCCAACCCTTGTTGATAGTCCTCATTCAACTGAAATATAATATCCTTATTTAACATTTTTTCCATTGGCATAATAATCTACGGATACCCCTTTATAAACTTCCTGTAATAACATGTATGCCCCAATGTTTCTCTCAATTGGTGCACTAACTTTAGTGGTGGTAAATTGACAATGACTGTGATCTTAGAAGGATATGCTAGCAAACCCTGTTTACACACTACATGTCCCAACAATATTCCAAAAGGTGTCCCAAAAATGCACTTCTTGATATTCAATGATATCTCACATTCCCTGCATCTTTCCAAAATTAACCTTAATACTTCTGTTATCACTCCAAGAAACCCTTTGTGGTTGTAGACCAAAGGTGCTTGGTAACTTCAAGAAAAAATGGATCAATGGGATAACTCAATTCAAACATGGTATTTAGACAATCAAGATGGTAAACAAATGAACCAGTGCTCTCATGAATTGATAATCAGTGGATAACTTTAAGTGGGCGAAGAACAAATTGCTCATAAACCAGTACACAATGTAGGGTCTAATAAGCAATGAAGAAACTATTTATTCAGTTATGATCCAAACAATGAGATAACAGTCATTCAAGGCTTGACAACTCAAATAAAAGTACGGAAATAAGGTGGAAAACTGACATCAAAAGAGAAAGAAACTTGTGATTTAGTATTAGCATCAATAAGCCTGATTACAATATAGTATTTTTGTATCTAAAACTAAACCCTTACTCAGACTAAATTCCCAGACTTTATAGCCTTTACAATGTACAGATCAGATCCTATAGAAGAGGATTGGATCATACCTAAAATAGCTTAGAATCAAACTAGTCAACAATCAATTTTTAAGCTCATGAAAAATTGGATTTGTATCTAAAAATAGTAAATCAAATAAACTAAGATAATCCATAATAAAAACTAGTAGCTAAACTATCATTCGAACTATCTCCCATTTCAAAATTTGACATCTGTGCTTCATCAACTTCTGGAATCTGTTATCATGAAAAATGGTAAAGGCACCTGTCTTGGTAGCTAGATTCCTTCAATCACTCATAGTTGAAACTTTAGGGGATCAATTTGACAGGTGGTTTTCAAATTCCCACCAAACTCTGCAACACTGTACAAATGGAGCTACATATACTGTGCCAGCCACTGTTTACACATATCCAACACAGGAAGTGTCCCAGTTTTTAAAGCCTGATGAGCAACATACTGAACATATGTAATATTGCCACTCCGAGAAGCAACCTGGAAGGCATTTTTTAATGGACACACACCACACATGCCAAAACTTTCCTGTGACTACTCTTAAGCATATATATAAGCTTGTCTAGCCACTCCCTATGTTTATTAGCAAGTACATTAATAGCTGCCCCTGATGTTTCGTAGCAAATCTGTCATTTGATTTCCTCTCTTCCTTTCTGCAAGTGAAGTGACCACTCCAGCATATATGTGCACAACAGGAAGATTGAATTCATAGATTATTTGGAAGGTTAGATCAAAGCTTTTCTCGACAAGAGTCTCAGCAATTTCACATTTTCTTCTGAAAGTCTCTGCAGATGTGATACACCTCAATAAGCTGTGGACAATAAATCTCAGACCTGTGCAAAATTATAGCATTCTGCCTTGTTTATTCCCATTCAAAATTTCCTTTGGGCAAAGTAAGCTTGATAGAAGGCTCTTCGTACTCCTTTGGCTGTGATGCTCTAAGTTCTTTTGTTCATAAATAAAATGCAATTCCTCCATTTGACTCAACATTCACTCATCATCATCGCCCTCAACTGTTTCTTTTACTTTGTCCATCCCGGAATCATATTTCAATTGAGGAGACAAAGCCTTCCGAATGTGCAAACACCACTTCAATAAAAGATTAAATTCTTGTTTTCCCAGAACTTGCAGATCATCGCATAGTACAAAAAAAATATGAAGCAAGGCCTATCTTCCGAACGGTTGCAAGTCCTTCTTCATATCCTTCACGATTTTGATTTTGTTTAGCTCCTCTGAGAACATCTAAAACCTTTGGTGGATCAACAACCTTATTGGAAAATATGTTTAACATCAAGAAGGCGTAGATCAATCTTTAGCAGGGGCTTTATATCTCAAACCAACAACATATATTTCTGCAGATGTAAACCAACTGGCAACTGGTTTTGTCACTTCTACTTTTTCTTGTGCTATCCAATGTGTTGACTGAGATAGTACATGTACCAAATCCAAGTCTGTATCTATCATCTTATTTGAATATGTCACAGAATCTGTAGTAGGCAGTTTAACAACTCCAAGATAATGAAGAAAACCTGCAACAACAACTGTTGTCGTAGCTGTTGATGAACCTAGACCAGTCTTCGACACTTCTGGTGTACATGTCATTTTAGATGAGGGATATGACTTATCTACATCATTTGCATTCATAGT
>SNQJ01S0066953.1:32296-69377 GCA_010110895.2 Picea sitchensis | reverse complement strand
CCAACACTGACTTGTTGACTAGGTATTTTAGGGAAGAATGATCTGTGAACATTTTTAATTATTTACCTAGTAAATAGTTCCTGAAATTATGAAGTGCATATACCTTGGATAAGCCTTCTCTTTTCACGGTGTTGTAATTATTCCTAGATTCTGACAATTTTCTACTTGCAAAGGCTATAGTATGGTCTAAGTGCCCTGCTCTTGGTTGCGCCAGAATTGCTCCAAGTGATGTGGCTGATGCATCTACATGCACATGAAATGTATTTTCCCAATCTGGGAATACTAGGATAGGTGTTGTGACCATTTTTTCTTTTAAGGTTTCCAACCCTTGTTGATAGTCCTCATTCAACTGAAATATAATATCCTTATTTAACAGTTTTTCCATTGGCATAATAATCTACGCATACCCCTTTATAAACTTCCTGTAATAACATGTATGCCCCAATGTTTCTCTCAATTGGTGCACTAACTTTAGTGGTGGTAAATTGACAATGACTGTGATCTTAGAAGGATATGCTAGCAAACATTTTTTACACACTACATGTCCCAACAATATTCCAAAAGGTGTCCCAAAAATGCACTTCTTGATATTCAATGATATCTGACATTCCCTGCATCTTTCCAAAATTAACCTTAATACTTCTGTTATCACTCCAAGAAACCCTTTGTGGTTGTAGACCAAAGGTGCTTGGTAACTTCAAGAAAAAATGGATCAATGGGATAACTCAATTCAAACATGGTATTTAGAACATCAAGATGGTAAACAAATGAACCAGTGCTCTCATGGATTGATAATTAGTGGATAACTTTAAGTGGGCGAAGAACAAATTGCTCATAAACCAGTACACAATGTAGGGTCTAATAAGCAATGAAGAAACTATTTATTCAGTTATGATCCAAACAATGAGATAACAGTCATTCAAGGCTTGACAACTCAAATAAAAGTACAGAAAGAAGGTGGAAAACTGACATCAAAAGAGAAAGAAACCTGTGATTTAGTATTAGCATCAATAAGCCTGATTACAATATAGTATTTTTGTATCTAAAACTGAACCCTTACTCAGACTAAATTCCCAGACTTTATAGCCTTTACAATGTATAGATCAGATCCTATAGAAGAGGATCGGATCATACCTAAAATAGCTTAGAATCAAACTAGTCAACAATCAATTTTTAAGCTCATGAAAACTTGGATCTGTATCTAAAAATAGTAAATCAAATAAACTAAGATAATCCATAATAAAAACTAGTAGCTAAACTATCATTCGAACTATCTCCCATTTCAAAATTTGACATCTGTGCTTCATCAGCTTCTGGAATCTGTTATCATGAAAAATGGTAAAGGAACCTGTCTTGGTAGCTAGATTCCTTCAATCACTCATAGTTGAAACTTTAGGGGATCAATTTGATAGGTGGTTTTCAAATTCCCACCAAACTCTGCAGCGCTGTACAAATGGAGCTACATATACTGTGCCAGCCACTGTTTACACATATCCAACACAGGAAGTGTCCCAGTTTTTAAAGCCTGATGAAAAACATACTGAACATATGTAATATTGCCACTCCGAGAAGCAACCTAGAAGGCATTTTTTAATGGACACACACCACACATGCCAAAACTTTCCTGTGACTACTCTTAAGCATATCTATAAGCTTGTCTGACCGCTCCCTATGTTTATTAGCAAGTACATTAATAGCTGCCCCTGATGTTTCGTAGAAAATCTGTCATTTGATTTCCTCTCTTCCTTTCTGCAAGTGAAGCGACCACTCCAGCATATATGTGCACAACAGGAAGATTGAATTCATAGATTATTTGGAAGGTTAGATCAAATCTTTTCTCGACAAGAGTCTCAACAATTTCACATTTTCTTCTGAAAGTCTCTGCAGATGTGATACACCTCAATAAGCTGTGGACAATAAATCTCAGACCTGTGCAAAATTATAGCATTCTGCCCTGTTTATTCCCATTCAAAATTTCCTTTGGGCAAAGTAAGCTTGATAGAAGGCTCTTCGTACTCCTTTGGCTGTGATGCTCTAAGTTCTTTTGTTCATAAATAAAATGCAATTCCTCCATTTGACTCAACATTCGCTCATCATCATCGCCCTCAACTGTTTCTTTTACTTTGTCCATCCTGGAATCATATTTCAATTGAGGAGACAAAGCCTTCCGAATGTGAAAACACCACTTCAATAAAAGATTAAATTCTTGTTTTCCCAGAACCTGCAGATCATCGCATAGTACAAAAAAAATATGAAGCAAGGCCTATCTTCCGAACGGTTGCAAGTCCTTCTTCATATCCTTCACGATTTTGCTTTTGTTTAGCTCCTTTGAGAACATCTAAAACCTTTGGTGGATCAACAACCTTATTGGAAAATATGTTTAACATCAAGAAGGCATAGATCAATCTTTAGCAGGGGCTTTATATCTCAAACCAACAACATATATTTCTGCAGATGTGAACCAACTGGCAACTGGTTTTGTCACTTCTACTTTTTCTTGTGCTATACAATGTGTTGTCTGAGATAGTACATGTACCAAATCCAAGTCTGTATCTATCATCTTATTTTAATATGTCACAGAATCTGTAGTAGGCAGTTTAACAACTCCAAGATAATGAAGAAAACCTGCAACAACAACTGTTGTCGTAGCTGTTGATGAACCTAGACCAGTCTTCGACACTTCTGGTGTACATGTCATTTTAGATGAGGGATATGACTTATCTACATCATTTGCATTCATAGTAATTGATGAGAAGGCTGGAAGTGAATCTAATGTTCCTGTAGCTTAAGAGCAATCCCTGTGCATCAAATTGTTTTCGATAGGAATAAAAGTCATTGCTGCCAAAAATGGCGATCTCAAGTTCTTGCAAAAGAAGTTTGTGAAGCATGTCTTGTTTGTCGTGTTTATCAGCAAAGGATGCTTTTGTAGCTAAACAACGAATTGCACTATTGTTCTACAAAGGATTATCATTGCCACTTGAAGAATAAGCATTTTGCAGGCTAAGGGTCTTGAGAGATAGCTTGTAGATGACCTCGTTTGAGAGATGAGGAGACATTAATTTCACATCTGTCCATAGCCAAGCCCAACTACCAGAATCTATGTCAGTCCGCAGTGGCTTCACATTTGCATTGAAGCGAGCTGAAGAAAGAGTCATCGATATGGTCTTTGTAACAATATTTGAGGCGGGAATTGCTCAATTCTTAATCACAGAAGCAGAATTTAAGCCATTAATGATGAAACACACACCTGTATCATTGTGTTTACCTTGTAAATTGGAATTTTGACCATCAGTTATCCTTTGAACGAGACTGAAGCTGCCAACATGCGCCGGTATGAGAAGTTTACAAACTGTTTTGCATTGATAACCATCAGAGAACTTAATGCATAATTGAATGAAGTTTGAGACACCTCCACATTCCTCTATGATGTCATGTAACTCGTGGCTAATCTAGCTGATCCACTGATGATTCACATGTGAAATCCATTTAGTTATGAAATGCAATAGTCTTTCTTTTTAGCGGATTGTAATGATGAATAGGCTCGCTTGATGTTTGAAAATCCCCGCTTTCACCAGCTAACGACCTGTGAGAGATGCTCCTTAGCTGTTGAAATTTGCCACTTTCACCAGCTAACCATCATCTTTTAAGCATGCTTTAGCTGTTGAAATTTTTTTATGAAAATTTTAAAGAGAAGACCTTTATGGGTCATCTTATTTTTAAGACAAAAATCAAAACCTAAGTCTTGCGGCTAGAAAAAACTCAAAACCAATTTGAGAAAACTACCAATAGCCATGCTATCCACCACAAAATGTGACCATAGGGATGGATTCATTTTGGGAGCTAACATTTGGCTCCAACTGGGATGGAGACCTCCCTGTGAGGTTTCCAAGAACCTAGTAGTTTTAGTAGCCTTTAACATTGGGCATGGAGTCATCTGACCTGTGCAACTGTTCTTCAAAAAACCTATAGTCTGACTGTAGCTTGCGTGTAACCTGCCTGTAACTTGCATGCAGCCCAAGCTTATTCATGAAATCAACAACTGAAAAAGATCAAACTGCTCGCATGTCAAGCTTATTCCGCTACATACCCCTACACTAACCAGATCTACCATCTGTTAAGTGAATGTTGATTTCCATAGTAGCCATCCAAGCAATTTGAACACCGAAGAAATCTTGTCTTTATTACTGATTAGAAAATGATGTTGAACATGCAACCACAGTGACAAGGAGCTTTTTAGGAAATCATACTTACCCAGAAACACTGGCAAGCTAAGGAAATATGAAATTTTCAGGTTCTTTGAAAAGTATAGATCGATGAAAACTGCTACTAGATCTTTGAAAAGAAAATAAGAAACATGTTGCTCCTCGGGAAACATATGCATGTCCATGGTAACCTCTTGCTTAGCCATGATTGTTTCTCTATAAGAGGATTGATCATCTTCTTGTCCTTTTGAGATCAGTGATTGATCATTAATGATTGTAACTTCCTCTTCAGACAAATGTACAAAAGATGATGATAGAACAGGTTTTACATCATATGAATTTAGATCAACTGAAAACATGTAGTTGCCTATATAATTATCAGTTACCATAGGCTCTTCTTGATTTGCAAACTGGTCATGAAATTCAAACTCATACCTGTCTCTGGAATACTCTGCACATACTAAAGAATCTAATTTTGAATCTGAAATGTACTCACCTTCAGGCTGTTGTTCCTTATCTGTTTCATACTTACTGTTTTCTTCAAAACAGTTCTCAGTGGATGATGATAGAGCAATGTTTAAATGACAAGGATTATGATCAGCTAGGAACATGTAGTTTTCAATGCAATTGTTGGTTATCATAGATTCATTCTGATTTGCAAATTGATCATAAACTTCAGATTCATACCTGTCTCTGGAGTACTCTGAAACTATTGAAAAATTCAGATTTGAATCTAAAAAGAGCTCACATACTCGCTGCTGTTCTAAAACTGTTCCAACCTCATTATTCTCCTACTCAAAATCTGAGGTATAATGACATTCTTCTTGCTCATGTGCTTGTAGATTTTCAAAGAAATCTCGACCTCAGATCCTTCGAGAAGCACAAATGTTTTCCTCTACTTCTTGAGCATCTTCAAATAACTAGGTTAAGGATGGAGAGTTCCGTTCTAGCAGAAGAAGGACATCATCTGAATGAAGACCCATAATATAATATATCATGGCCAATGTTTCTGTAGGTCTGACCTCTGAAGGCATGTCATGATAAATAAGGTAAAACCTTCTATTGAAAACAGGCAAGGCTTCATCCTGCTCTCATTTCAAAGCATAGAAATCAGCAAGGTAAGAATCTAGAGATTTGTATTCGCCCCAATACTTCAAGAAAGCATTAGAGAACTCAATCCAAGAGCCAATTGAATCATCTCTTAGACCCTTAAACCATGTAGCAGCATCTTTGATCAAATATTTCGAAAACATTCGCATGATCACATCTTCATGTGCAATTGAAAAACGATCAACAAAATCCAAAAAGGATTCCACGTGTCTCTCGGCTGAAGCTTGATTCTCTCCAGAAAACAAAGGGAGATATTCATAACAATCATCAGAATAAGGATGAAGAAGATGGGGTAGCTGTAAAGGTTTGAACATATTCATCCAGATCTTATCTTGAAAAGATGTGGGCTGATCATGAGAGATGGTAAGTTGTTGATCAGGTTCAGAAATTATGGCCAGAGGGGCTGAGATCTGGATAGGGTCTGAAACAATTTCTATCTTTTCAAGGTCACATGGCTGATCAGATTCTGAAGGAAAAGAAATACAGTGATGATCTTTGTGAATGGGCTTAGTTAAAGTTACCAAATCTACATGCACAATGCAGGTCTGCAGGATTTCCTCTTCTAAAGATGGATATATAAAAGAAGGATGATGATTTTCTAAATATACAAAGAAGAAAATAATTCTCTTTACACACGCAGGGAAAATCATGAAAGAGCTGATGAAGAAAAACAACAGTTCATGAAGCAAAATAATGAACTGATACTTGGATCTTGACTTCATCCTCTTCATATTTTATCAATAGGATCCTCCCCACTGGAGTCTTTGAATGTGGAGTCGCCAGATAGATGCTTACAACCTAATATAATGCTCAGCCTTTGTCTATCATCAAAAGCTAAAACTATGTTGTATCCCAGGGAAGCTTGCTTCATTCTTCGTTCCCCAGCAACGACGCCAATTTGTTATCACTCCAAGAAACCCTTTGTGGTTGTAGACCAAAGGTGCTTGGTAAATTCAAGTAAAAATGGATCAATGGGATAACTCAATTGAAACATGGTATTAAGACAATCAAGATGGTAAACAAATCAACCAGTGCTCTCATGGATTGATAATCAGTGGCTAACTTTAAGTGGGCGAAGAACAAATTGCTCATAAACCAGTACACAATGTAGGGTCTAATAAGCAATGAAGAAACTATTTTTTTAGTTATGATCCAAACAATGAGATAACAGTCATTCAAGGCTTGACAACTCAAATAAAAGTATGGAAAGAAGGTGGAAAACTGACATCAAAAGAGAAAGAAACCTATGATTTAGTATTAGCATCAATAAGCCTGATTACAATATAGTATTTCTGTATCCAAAATTGAACCCTTACTCAAACTAAATTCCCAGACTTTATAGCCTTTACAATGTACAGATCAGATCCTATAGAAGAGGATCGAATCATATCTAAAATAACTTAGAATCAAACTAGTCAACAATAAGTTTTTAAGCTCCTAAAAACTTGGATCTATATCTAAAAATAGTAAATCAAATAAACTAAGATAACTAGTAGCTAAACTATCATTCGAACTGTCTCCCATTTCAAAATTTGACATTTGTGCTTCATCAGCTTCTGGAATCTGTTATCATGAAAAATGGTAAAGGCACCTGTCTTGGTAGCTAGATTCCTTCAATCACTCATAGTTGAAACTTTAGGGGATCAATTTGACAGGTGGTTTTCAAATTCCCACCAAACTCTGCAGCGCTGTACAAATGGAGTTACATATACTGTGCCAGCCACTGTTTACACATATCCAACACATGAAGTGTCCCAGTTTTTAAAGTCTAATGAGCAACATACTGAACATCTGTAATATTGCCACTCCGAGAAGCAACCTGGAAGGCATTTTTTAACGGACACACACCACACATGCCAAAACTTTCCTGTGACTACTCTTAAGCATATCTATAAGCTTGTATGGTCGCTCCCTATGTTTATTAGCAGGTACATTAATAGATGCCCCTGATGTTTCATAGCAAATATGTCATTTGATTTCCTCTCTTCCTTTCTGCAAGTGAAGCGACCACGCCAGCATATATGTGCACAGCAGGAAGATTGAATTCATAGATTATTTGGAAGGTTATATCAAAGCTTTTCTCGACAAGAGTCTCAACAATTTCAAATTTTCTTCTGAAAGTCTCAGCAGATGTGATACACCTCAATAAGTTGTGGACAATAAATCTCAGACCTGTGAAAAATTATAGCATTTTTCCCTGTTTATTCCCAGTCAAAATTTCCTTTGGGAAAAGTAATCTTGATAGAAGGCTCTTCATACTTCTTTGACTGTGATGCTCTAAGTTCTTTTGTTCATAAATAAAATGCAATTCCTCCATTTGACTCAACATTCGCTCATCATCATTGCCCTCAACTGTTTCTTTTACTTTGTCCATCCCGGAATCATCTTTCAGTTGAGGAGACAAATCCTTCTGAATGTGCAAATGCCACTTCAATAAAATCTTAAATTCTTGTTTTCCCAGAACCTGCAGATCATCGCATATTACAAACAAAATCTGAAGCAAGGCCTATCTTCCGAACGGTTGCAAGTCCTTCTTCATATCCTTCATGATTTCGATTTTGTTTAGCTCCTCTGAGAACATCTAAAACCTTTGGTGGATCAACAAAATTATTGGAAAAGATGTTTAACATCAATAAGGCGTAGATCAATCTTTAGCAGGGGCTTTATATCTCAAACCAACAACATATATTTCTGCAGATGTGAATCGACTGGCAACTGGTTTTGTCACTTCTACTTTTTCTTGTGCTATACAATGTGTTGTCTGAGATAGTACATGTACCAAATCCAAGTATGTATCTATCATCTTATTTGAATATGTCCCACAATCTATAGTAGTCAGTTTAACAACTCCATGATAATGAAGAAAACCTACAACAACAACTGTTGTCGTAGCTGTTGATGAACCTAGACTAGTCTTCGACACTTCTGGTGTACATGTCATTTTAGATGAGGGATCTGACTTATCTACATCATTTGCATTCATAGTAATTGATGAGAAGGCTGGAAGTGAATCTAATGTTCCTGTAGTTTAAGAGCAATCCCTGTGCAACAAATTGTTTTCGATAGGAATAAAAGTCATTGCTGCCAAAAATGGCAATCTCAAGTTCTTGCAAAAGACGTTTGTGAAGCATGTCTTGTTTGTCGTGTTTATCAGCAAAGGATGCTTTTGCAGCTAAACAGCGAATTGCACTGCTGTTCTACAAAGGATATTCATTGCCACTTGAAGAAGAAGCATTTTGCAGGCTAAGGGTCTTAAGAGATAGCTTGTAGATGACCTTGTTTGAGAGTTGAGGCGACATTAATTTCACATTTGTCCATAGCCAAGCCCAACTACCAGAATCTATGTCAGTCCACAGTGGCTTCACAATTGCATTGAAGAGAGCTGAAGAAATAGTCATCGATATGGTCTTTGTAACAAGATTTGAGGCGGTAATTGCTCAATTCTTAATCACAGAAGCAGAATTTAAGCCATTGATGATGAAACGCACACCTGTATCATTGAGTTTACCCTGTAAATTGGAATTTCGACCATCAGTTATCCTTTGAACGAGACTGAAGATGCCAACGCGCGCTGGTATGAGAAGTTTACGGGTTGTTTTGCATTGATAACCATCAGAGAACTTAATGCATAATTGAATGAAGTTTGAGACACCTCCACATTCCTCTATGATGTCATGTAACTCGTGGCTGATATAGCTGATCCGYTGATGATTCRCATGTGAAATCCATTTAGTTMTGAAGTGCAATAGTCTTTCTTTTTGATGGATTGCAATGATGAACAKGCTCGCTTGATGTTTGAAAATCCCCGCTTTCACCAGCTAATGACCTGTGAGAGATGCTCCTTAGCTRTTGAAAGTTGCCACTTTCACCAGCTAACCATCATATTTTAAGYACRCRTTAGYTGTTGAAAWTWTTTTATGAAAATTTTAAAGAGAAGACCTTTATGGGTCATCTTATTTCTAAGACAAAAATCAAAACCTAAGTCTTGCRGCTAGAAAAAACTCAAAACCAATTTGATAAAAMTACCAATAGCCATGCTATCCACCACAAAATGCGACCATAGGGACGAATTCATTTTGGGAGCTAACAACTTCCACATGGCCCTTTAACACACTATATACAGTCCAATCATCCAGATATACTTCTAAAAACTCATGTATGAATTCYTTAAAAGCAACTATGGATACTCTTGAAAATATGGYTGGTGCATTCTTCAGCCCAAATGGCATGACTGTGTACTGATATGATCCCCATTCTATAGAAAAAGTGGTCTTATACCTGTCTTCTAGAGCGATTTTGATCTGATGGTAACCTGGGAATCCATTTGTAAATGAATATGCTTCTTGGCCTCCATCATTCTCTAAGACCTCATTTTTGAAAGGGGTATGAAAAGGTTCATGTAAGCAAGAATCATTTAATTTTCTCAAATCTACATAGATTCTTATCCCCCATTGTTTCTTTTCTTGCACTACCATAGGACTTATCCATTTAGATTCCTCTATTGGTTCTATGATACCAACTTCCAGCATTCTGTCAATTCCTACCTTCAATTTCTTCTTATACAATGGATTCAATTTGTAAGGTCTCTATATGACATGTATTGCATTAGGTTTGAGAGGTATTTTCATCTCTCCTAGCTCTCCTACTATGCCTTTCATCTCTGTAAAGTTCGTTGGGAACAAGTCACTTTATTAGTGCAATAACTATGTTATTCTTTCTATTGTTTGTTCATCCCAATAGTCTCCAATACTTACCATTTTAGGATTGTCAGTTGTTCCAATGTTGACTTTCTTCACCTTGATTGGTTTACCAAATACTTCTAAATCCAAATATGGACCTTCTACCTCTCTTTCTCCTTCAATTTCTCTAATCTGAATATTGCGCGGCTCGACTTCATCTAGTGCTTCCTCTTCAACACAATAGCATGACAATAGTTCTTTGATTGTATATCTGTTTTGTTGTTGGTACTCTATCATGATTTCAACCTCTGTTTCATCAATAAATATCACACCTTTTATCTACTTCAATGTTGAATCAATGTTGGGGTTCTCATTTTCAAATGAGAAGGTTACTACAAAATTATGTTGTAATTTTATCCATTATGTAGTGTCTATGCACATTTCCTGGTCTACATACCAGTTCTCTGGGATTCCTTCCAATGTGTGGATGAAATGATGAGGTCATTCTTCTAGTGGTGTCATCCTCCATTTCATTCTGCACTTCTCTAAGTGTTCTGTTGGTGTTTCTTTCCCATCATAACTCTGCATTTTATTGCTCCCCTACTCTGCACCAAATCTAATGTGAAATAATCCGCCTGGGATTTCTTCCAATGTGTGGATGAAATGATGAGGTCATTCTTCCAGGGGTGTCATCCCTCCATTTCATTCTCAGACTTCTGGGTGTTCTCGCTATGCTTCTTTCCCATCATAACTGCAGACATTTTATTGCTCCCCTACCGCACCAAATCTAATGTGAAGCCAACCACTTACATTTGTACCAGTTTGTGATTGTCTCTTTTTGTGCACTCCACCATCTTGCAAGTGTATCTTTGAGTGTAATATATAGGGATAAGAGCCTCTTATTTTCAAATACCTCCTCTTCGTAGTTTGTCAGAAGTTCCTCTAATTCATTTACCCCAAGAAAACTGGGACGTTCTCTTATCTCCTCGCATTCAACCCATCTTGTTGCTCACCATTCTCAGACACCTTTCTTGTAGAAAATTCATGTAGTCTTTGCTACCAATTCCCCAACCCTATACCTGAGTGATAAGCACATGATGTGATTCTTTTCCAGCTGAGTACTCCATCTGCAATTTGGTTAACATAATCTTCTTTGTGCATAGGACTTCTATAAAATTGGTTTATTTCCTCCATATCTAAACATGTGGGTTCTACAACCTTTCTCCTTCTAATGGATATACAGTGCAATAAATCTACATTCACCTTCTTTTAATGTCATTTTCATTGTCTTCAAGTTGATTATGGCCCGATTATCAAATTCCCAATCCAAAGGTAAGAAATGTTGGATAAGGTGTTGTTCCATTCACTATCTCTATTACTTCAAAGTCTCCTTAGTATGTGCACTCCATCCAAATATATTGTCACACCTTTCAACCTTCCAATTGGTAGAACTGCTTTGATTTACTAATTTCAATTAGATAGATCAATATCATAGTGTGGGTTCTCCCATATATTTCCATGTATTCTTAGGTAAAACATTTACTTCGAAGCCTAAGTCCAAGATAATATCACCATGTTGAAATATTTAATGTTGGCATTCAATCTAAATTCCATGTTTGTCCTTCTCTTGAATGGAGATGTTTAATTATTTTGTTCTAATTTTTATTTTGCCTCTGTATGACATCTTTCTAGCATATTTTGCAAGATCTTGACAAATGATGGGTCATTGAATAACTTAACATAGGATCAGTGTAGTACCCTTTATGGTGCTTGCTTGCTCTAAAGGTTATGCTTCACCTGTGTGGTCCATTGATGAAGGTATATTGTACATTGGTACATTATGATTATGTTGTGAAGTTGATGTTGATGCAACATTCTTCTTGAGAGAAACTCATGCCCTGGCCTCCTTGAATGCCTTCTTTTTCTTTTCGCATTAACCGCTTGTTTCCTCTTTTTATTTTTCTTCACCCATTGAAGCTAGATCCTGTCTTACTATGTTATTTCCTATCTTAGCTCCTCCCTTCTGCAGGACTATGTTGATATTTCTTCCATCATCCTTGGTTTGTGTAGAAATCCACTGTACATTCCCTCGTTGTTCTCGTCTATTTTCTTGAATATTTCCCAAAAGTGTTGGGAATTCCTCTCTATCATGGTTTGCTGCGCGATAGTACATACATGTCACAGTGGAAGTGGACATTCCCTTGTATAATGTCATGGATGTTGTGTTGTGGCACACTACCGACCTCACAATGGATCTCCAAATCCTCCTCTAACTCATCCTCCACCTTTGTATCCAACTTGATCTCCTTGTGGTGCATTGTATTGAGGCACTTGATTGTACTGTGTGGTGTTGTACTGGGGTTGTGTTGGGTTATATTGTGGTTTTGCATTGTTGTATTGTTGTTGTGTGTTATTATATGGAGGTGGTACTTGGTTGAATTGAGGTGCAACTTTCCTATCATCATTTCTTCTTGCACCCTATAAGTATTTAAAGTTCTTCATAATCCCCATTGTCCTACAATCTTTATCATCATGACTCCAATCGGGACTCTTGCAAAATTGGTACCAGGAAATCTTGAGTATTGTCTAATACTTTTGCATCATTGGACAATGATATGGATCATGCCCATTTGTTTTACAAATCTTGCACCATGGTCCTACTATTGGAAAAGGGTTTGGTACTCCTGTTTCCATATACTGCATGAAAGTTGGACATTCATTCTTGTGGTGTCATTTTTTCTTGCATGTGGTACACTAAATAACTTATCTTTTCTATTTTCCCTTATTCAGGTTAAGTTGAAATGTTAGATTCTGTTAGCTCCTCTATTGTTGGATCTGTCTTCTGATACTGGTTCTCTTCTACTTGTAAGGCTTCCTACAGAGCCTCTTCCTGAGTTTGGAACTTCTATTGTCTTAAGCGGTATTTCAAATGTGGTAACATTGAATTCACAAATAAGTGCCTATGTTGCATGTCATTCATTACATACTTTAACTTACCCTTCAACTGTTTGAACCTCTGATCAATCTCCCAAACATTTCTACCTGATTTCAATCATTTTATTCATGTACTGATATTCTGAGATAGGATTTTGAAATTAATTTATCAATAGCTTCTTCACATCTGCAATAGTCCTTGTCACTCCTAGTGGATTTTTCACAACTAGGATCATGTACCAATATAGTGTGTGATCTCTTAGAATGATAGATAATTGGGAAAGTTTTGTATCCTCATTTGTGATGTTCTTTGCTTCCTAGATCTTCTCACAGATGAATAGATTATTTTCAGGGTCCTCTGATGCCTCTTCCCAAAATTCTGGTAATATGATGGTGGGATCATGTTCTGCCATTTTGAAGTATGTTGAACTACTACCTCTGTGCAATTTACATACTTGACTGTTACTTCCTGAACTGGATCCTCCAATTTCTTCTCCTTGTTTGGATGTGTTTCATGTTTTCTTTCTTCCACTAAAATTCAGTTTTCTAAATGGTGGTGTTCTTTCTGGTGTACTAGTCGCACATGGGGTTATGGGTTCCACACTAACACTAACCTGGATTGGATTTTTGCCTTATTTTCTTGCCCTTGGACCTCCTATTTACCTTTCATATTTTGTGCACAAGATTTCCTCTATCTTCTCCACAGCCTAGAGATACTCTACCTATTCCTCATCACTTTCCAAGCCCTCTCTATCAGCTATGGCTCTCTTCTTGTTATTCATATTATATTGGTAGGGTACTCCATTACGTGTCTTTCCAGCATATGTCATTATCTACTTTACCTAATATTCCTCCATCATGATTGGGTCCATGGCCTTTTTATTATTTCCCTTATCCATTTCTTCCTCCATTTCTCCACCTCTTGTCAGTGCTTCCCCCCTTCCCCCATGCACGCAAGGAAGTTTAGATGTTTGATTACATAGTCATCACACTATTTTTATATAGTAAAATATTGATTGAAGTGTACAACAATTAGATATATGTACCTCTGGGTCCTTTTACAAAATCCTTCTATGCTGCACTGTAAGACTTCACGGTATCTACTGCAAATTCAGTGATAAATCCTGCAACAATACTGTCTAACCATAAATCTATTGTGCGTGTAAATTTGTTGTTAACTTGTTGTAACTGCATGATCTCCACAGAATTCCACTCCAGTTGTATGATTCGATTTGTTGGGTGGTTTTCTTTTAACCTCAATAGCCACTCCTGCAACACATGCAAGAAATCACAGAAAAATGCCCCATGCAAGTCGCTAGATACGTATTTATCCAGATATTTGTGCGGTGTTATCTTAGGGTTTATGTTATCCTTATGTGCAAACTCAAGTTCCTTTGTTTTTAACCATCTTTTGATCTTCGCCTTTGTTGGATTCCACGATCTGAACATTCCTTTTTATACCTTCATTCTTCTCATTATTCTACTACGGATCTCATTCACTCAATGCCTTGCACTTCCAGTCGACAACGAAACCATTTGTTGGGTTTAATATCTCTCTATATACTTCTTGGGCTGACCCAGGTTCAGATCTGAACAGGTTTCCAACAAAACCATCTAAAACCATCAGCCCTCCTGGTAAAATAGAAGGCAACACAACACACACAATGCATTGCACAGTCTCACCTGAGATAGTTCTATGCCTGACTACAATGCTTAGGTATTTGCAGTACAGGAATGAGTGGGGATCTGAGATTGTATTTCATCTTCTTTAGGCCTTGATCTGATTATTCCTTCTTTTAATTCCTAAGATTCATTCATCTTTTAAGCCATGCATGCATTCTAACATATTCATCTTAACCATCCATTCATTCATTTATAAACTAATCATTGACAAAATTAAAAATGCAACAAATATTATAGATAACACATGTTTTACCATGGTTCACCCCCTCCTGGGCTACATCCACAAAGATCTGGCTTCCCTACTCTTTTATTAGGTTTCCTACAAAATATGGAATTGCGCACATTACATATTCAATCATACAATCATGAAAAAGGTTCCACAACCTCTCTGAGGCAGACTATATCACACCAGGCTCCTCAGCCTGTGATCTAACCATCAATATCCAACTACTTGACTCTTTTACAACTCAACAAATTACAAAATATAACAGAACTACAATAGTTGAATTGAACTAGTATCTGAACTAATCAAAACCAACCAGAACCCACACAGAACCCTGACCTAGACCTCCTAGGTTCTTATTTATCCTATTTTACAATCTTATTAGTTGTTACAATGTATTATCAAAACCCTAACCCTTACATGGTTAGGTTTTCCTTCCTACGTGCCTTGCATGATTTCCTCGTGATTTTCCTTGCACATGTTTCTTTTTCTGCCAGTTGTTCTTCTCCAAAATTAGGCCTTTCCTTACCAAATTGGGTATTTCCTCAAAATAGGACTGTGCCCAACATCCTCCCACCTAGAAGGTTGTTACATTACATACATTCTCAACATATCTTCAATTATTCGATTAGTTATCTCTATTTTACCATCTGACTTTGTGTGATATGTTGCACTGAAATTAAATTTGTCCCAAATCCCTTAAAAAATCCATTCCAAAAATTGGAAGTGAACTTGGGATATTGATCCAACACTATTGCCTTAGGGACACCATGTATCCTATCAATTTCTATCATATAAACTTCTGCAATATTAGTTTCCTTATGAGTTACATTTATCAGAATGAAATGTCTTTCCTTTGTGAGTTTCGCCTCCACTACCATGATGGAATTATGTTGTCTGGTTGTCCTAGGAAATTTAGTAATGAAATTGATAGTAACAAATTCCCATTTCCATTTAGGAATGGGAAATGGTTGTAGCAACCCCACTGGATGTATGTGCTTGGACTTTACCTTCTGACATTTGTAATACCCCAGTTTTGAGACCCAAAATTAAATAATGTATTGTATTAATTTATAAAAGGTCAGAGCACCCAGACAATCAAAAGAGGCCAGAGTGCCTAGGAAATGTAATGCTTGATCATTGTTAATAATAAAATACATCGTTAGTTGCAAGATGAAAAAACACAAGAGTTATATGGGGCTATGATTCCACGAGAGAGGGGCTTAAGGGCCTAAGTATTTTATTATATTTTATTTACCCATAATTGTTTTAAATGAGAGAAGTGGTTAGATGAGTTTCTTGGGGAAGGCTATGTGGTTCTTGATTTCCAAGTAAATATATAAACCCATCTTTAGGCTGGTTTTTTTTTTTTTTCACACTCTTCATTATGTTCACTCCATTCACTTTTTTCACTCATTCATTATTCCTCATTCATCCTTGATCTTGGATGGGGAAAGGAAAAATGAATTTGTTGGGAAAGGAGCCATTGTTTTTTGGTGGTAGTAATTGTTGGTGTATTCTAGCCATGAACTAATGATTGCATGTCTGAGATGCATTGGCATGTGCTAAAATTTATTCACAATTGTGATTCCTAAGAGTCCCAACATGGAGATTATTGACTAGATGCATTGGAGCCCTAGAAAGAAGTGGACAACCTAAGGGACTGCATGGTAGTGAAGGGGGTTCATTATCATTGGGTGGTGCAAGATGGAGAGAAGAGAGCTGGTGTAGTTTGGATTGTTGTGTGTTGAAAAATATGTAATATCTTGAGAATTGATTGGTTTGGGAAGCTAAGTGACACCCTAGAACCGTCCTTGTGGATTCATAGCCCTTGATCGGGGGTGGCCTAGTGTTGAGACTTGAAACAACAGTGTCTATAGTTTGGTGGAACATCCTTGGTTTGTAGCCAGTTGGTGATTGATTTTGTTTAATATAAATTCTCTCTGTCGTGTGTCTCTGTGCTTGTATATTTATTTTGTTGTGTATTAATTATTATCTATGATATTTGGTTTTATAATATGCATGCTTGTCAGTTATTGTTGTGCATGGAATATTGTTCATTTCTTTTATGCTATAACATGAATCTTGATAATTGCATGTGAGTCTTTCATGCTTCTTTATTAATTAAATATTATCAGAATTCAAAATTAGTTTTGAAGTGTGTTCTTGGAGTAGCATGGTCAACCTGTTGGTGGCTAAGCACGCCACATGTGATGTGAATAGTTGTTGAGCGCATTAATAATATTGTCATGTGCACACTTTGAATAATTGTTGCACGTAGTAATAAGCATGTTGTGTGCGCACTGTGATTAGTTGTCGTGCATAATACATGGTTTGTTTCACTTATTGGTTGTCTCAGTGAGGGAACAAAAATCATGTTGGTCGAAAATATATGGTTGCATTTTAGTAATCGATACCAATAATGGTTAAATCTGTGTATAATAAGTAGTGGGTAAGCTACTAGAATTTAGTTAACTATTTTTTTTTTGAATTTAGGTGTATTTTTTCACAAGTAATGCTCCTCGATTAGGTTGGGGTATGTTACAAATTGGTATCAGAGCTCTTGGTTCAACATCAAACTAGTATGGGCTAGAGACCAATACGAAGTTTGCGAGTTGGACATTTCCATGATGGTCGTGATGGTGGTGAGTTAGAATTATGTAGAAATTAGCTAAGCATAGAAAATAATTGTGTGCACTGAGTACTGGTGTTGTGTAGTGTAGAGATGGTGGTATGCAAAAAAATTGGGTGCGCGGGGTGTGCACACTAAATTGTGGCACTACACGATGAAGATTGGGTGGTGCATGTGTAATATTGGTGCGCAAATCATGTGCTTGAATTTTGGCGTTGCATGATACGTATTTGGTGGTGCACATGTAATATAGGTGCGCAGTGCATGAACATTGAATTTTGGCATTGCACAATGCAGATTTGGTGGTGCACATGTAATATTGGTGTGTGGTGTGTGCACTAAATATTGGTGTTGCGCAGTGCAAAGCTTGGGATTCGCGCACTAGATATTGGTGTGTGAGATAAAATTTGTTTGCACTAGATATTGGTGTGTGGGGTACAAATTTGTGTGCACTGGATGTTGGTGCGTGACATAAAAAGGTTGTGCTCTGAATATTGGAGCATAATACAAAATTGATGCATGTGTGGGATTTGAAAATCAAGAAGCAAAAGATATTACACAAGCAAAATTTTCCTTCTAGGTTGGATTGAGATGAAAATTTTGAGTTTTGTGCATAGTAAGGAGGGATACAGAAGTTCCAGAGAGGGCCCTTGTCCAATTTTGCATGGATTTGTCAAAAATTGCAAAATAGTGGTTTTCAAAGATCGAGGTCCATATCATTAGAAGAGGCCCAAATCAAGATGAAATTTTGGGAGAGAGTCCAGAAAGTAGACATGGAAATAACCCATGAAGGAACTAAATAAATCCTAAGTGGATTGGAATGGGGATGTTGAAATAGGCCAAAATCCACTATTTTGGGCCACTTTTGGGGGATTTTTGAGATTTTCAGAGGAAGAAAAGTGACCCTAGATGACAAAGATGGAAAATTTAATTTACTCGACATTTTATATAATCATTAAGATAAACAACTTTGACTTAGTGAATTTTTTTCTAGAAGTGCACATATTGAGAGATAGCCAGTATTGCTAAAAAATCTAAGTCTGGAAAAAGGGGTGAAAATGGCAAAGTTGTGGATTCAATATTGTTGCAATTTTTTATTGGAGTATCAAATTGAAAATAAAAGAGTTGTGGGGAATTATCTGTTGTTATTATTATCTATGTATGATACAAATTTTTCTCTAGTTATTGACATATTTTCTTCTACAATTGGAAGAAGTTGGCCTTTCAATAAAATTGCACCAGTGGAGAAAATGCACAAATGGAGTGAAAATGGATTTTTCAGGAAGCTATAACTTTCATCTTAGAGATCAGATTGGGGAATGAGTATAGTCGTTGTAAATATGAGTCATAGGAGAATAACCTTGAATTATTATAATTTGGATAATGATGATATATTTCCTTGTGAATTGAGCAAAAAAATGACTTGTAGCATTAATTGACAAATTTCTATAATATGCATAACTCTAACAAAATGGTTGCTTGCACATTTTGTAGAATTAGGGGATATAAACATATCAATTTAATATAAGAATGCATATTTTTGACATGGAGGAGGGATAGGAAGAATTCAATCATGATAAATAAGCCAAAGGTCAAAATATCAGTGTTGGTAATGTAGATACATAATCAAATGAGCAGAGGAGCAAAGGGGAACAAGAAACATTAATAGGGATTGTAAAAATCTTGAGACTAGAAGTGCAGAGTTAAAAAGAAGAAAATATGAGGTTGATGAGAGAACAAAATAAAATAAATGCTCAAGCGATGCAAATCCTAAATAAGTTTCATAGGCAAACAAAGAATGGATCAGACTCAAGACTGGAGGAAGAAGGAATATATCATGAAAGAAGAGATAATTATAGAAGAAATAGTCATTCAAGAGGTGTTTGCAGAACTCATAGACATCACTCACCTTCTTACTCAAAAAGGAAATTTTATGCATCTGACGACTCCTTAAGCAGTCCAGAAGTGTCTCCTGTTAGACACCAAAGAAGAACACACGAATTAGAAAGTTTGTAAGGAGATTTGAAAAAGCTTAAGCCACCATTATTTGATGGTGAAAGAGAAATCGAAGATGATGCTGAATCCTAGTTTCTTGGAATCAAAAAGTACATTGAGTTTCACAATTTTGCATCTAACCTAGAAGCTCGAATTGTCACATACCATTTGCATGGAAATGTTTCTATGTGGTGGGATCAACTAAAGAAAGTTGAGCACATTAATGAGAGCAGGATCACTTGGAAGCAATTCAAGAGACATTTTCAGAAGGAGTATCTTTCATAGCACTTCTATGACAAGAAGATGAAATATTTCTTTGAACTTAGGTTGGGAAGCATGACCATGGTAGAATATGAAAAGAAGTTCTTGGGATTGCTGAAGTATGTGGTATTTATCAAGGATGAGAAGGTAAACATAAAAAAACAATTGAGTGGTCTTCCATCATTTTATAAAGAGAAGATTCAATATGATGAGCCTAAGACTTTGACATAAACCATTAGGAAGTATAAGTACATGTATGAACAAGGAAAGGGAAACAAATCCATGCATAAATGTTGGAAGGATAAGAAGAAGGAGAAATCTGATCAAAGGAGGAAGGGATTCAATCCTCCTTTCAACATAAACAACCCTAATAAAAATCAGCAAGATCAGTGTTCTAAGAATGAATCCAAGAAAGAAGACTCCTTCTAAAAATGGGGAATAMCACCAATCCAATGTTGGGGATAMAAAGAMGATCATATGTACAAGTATGTCCCTCACAGTGGAGATAAAACAAAGACTATTCACAACATCTAAAAGGCTACAACTGTAGAAGACATGGGAAGAATTTATGAAGCCTTAGAGGATCGTCAAGATGAGTACCAATCCAATATGATYGAAGTSGAAGATAATATCATTAATTAGTCTATTTTAATTGATTCAATAGAAATTCATTGTTACACTGATCCTAAAATAGTGGACAGATTACATTTGGAGAAAAGTAAGCTTGAAAGGTCCATTTTGGTTCAACTAGCCATTGGAACCAAAAGAAGGATCAATGAGATGGTCATAGGTTTTCCAATAAGTCTTAATGGAGTGAATACTAATGTTGACCTAAATATCATACCATTAGGATATTATGATATCCTAATTGGAATGGATTGGTTTGAAAAGCATCATGTTGTCCTAGATTTTCATAACAAGACATTTACATATCTTGATGAAGAAGGAAAATAGAGAACTGTGAAAGGAATTCCAAGACCCATTTCTATAAGAGATATTTCATCCTTACAACTGAAAATATGTTTYAGGAAAGGATATAAATTTTATGCAGCTCRGGTGGAGGAGACAAAAAATACAAAAGGGCCAAGCCTTGAATATTTTTCAGTATTGCAAGAGTTTGAAGATGTATTCCAAGAAATACCAGGATTGCCACCAAAGAGGGAAATAGTTTTCTCTATTTATTTAGTACTAAGAGTTTCCCCAATATCAAAATATCCTTACAGAATGAGTACACTAGAATTAAAAGAATTACAAATGCAACTCGAAGAATTATTTAAGAAAGAGCACATGCGCCCAAGTGTTCACCTTGGGGAGCACCAATACTCTTTGTCAAAATGAAGGATGGAACATTGAGATTGTGTATTAACTTTAGATAGATAAATAAATCCATTGTGAAGATCAAATACCCTCTACCCAGAATTGATGACCTCTTTGATGAGCTAAGAGGAGCAAGGATATTTTCAAATATAGACTTGAGATCCAGATATCATCAGTTACAAATCAATGAAGAAGACATCAAGAAGAAAACATTTACAGCTAGGAATGGGCATTATGAATTTTTGGTGGTGCCATTTGGACTAACCAATGCACCAACTATGTTTATGTTCTTAATGAAAGGAATATTCATAAATTATATGGATAATTTTGTCATTGTGTTCTTGGATGAAATACTTATTTAGTCTAAGTCCGAGGAAGAGAATGAACATCACTTGAGGTTGGTGTTGCAAGTGTTGATGCAACATTATATTTATTCCAATGTTAGTAAGTGTTCATTTTACCAAGAAAAGATCCATTATTTGGGGAACATTATTTCAGAAGATGGTATAACAATAGATCCAAAAAAAATTGAATCCATTAGAGGATGGACAACACCCTGGAATGTTTCAAAAATCAGATCTTTTATGGGATTATCTTAATACTACAAGAGATTAATAGAAGGATTCTCTAAGATTTCTCATCCCATCACTTATTTTCAAAAGAAGGGAATTAAGTTTGAATGGACAACAAATTGTGAAGAGAATTTTGATATGTTAAAATAATTACTTACTAGTGCACCTATTTTAAATATTATTGATCCAAATGATAATTTTGTGGTATGTATATATGCCTGCAAGGAAGGACTTGGTGGAGTCCTCACTNCCATTAGAGGATGGACAACACCCTGGAATGTTTCAAAAATCAGATCTTTTATGGGATTATCTTAATACTACAAGAGATTAATAGAAGGATTCTCTAAGATTTCTCATCCCATCACTTATTTTCAAAAGAAGGGAATTAAGTTTCAATGGACAACAAATTGTGAAGAGAATTTTGATATGTTAAAATAATTACTTACTAGTGCACCTATTTTAAATATTATTGATCCAAATGATAATTTTGTGGTATGTATATATGCCTGCAAGGAAGGACTTGGTGGAGTCCTCACTCAAAATGGACATGCCATTAGTTATGAGTCCAAAAACCTTAAAGAAAATCAGAGGAATTATGCCACGCATGATTTGGAGCTTGTTGACATAGTTCATGCAGTGAAGATGTGGAGACGTTGTCTCATGGGAAAGATATTTGAATTAAGAACATACCATAGTGGTATGAAATATCTTTTTGAGCAACCAACTTTGAATGCCAAGCAGACAAAATGGATATAATTTTTAAGTGAGTGTGACTTTGGCATCAAACATATTAAAGGGAAAGAAAATAAATTTGTTGATGCACTCAGCAGAAGAGTACATCTCATGCATGATACAACCATTAGTATCCATGAGTCATATTTTAAGAGAAGAATTTTAGATGTTGTTGTTACATATCATTATTACCTATATGTAAAAGAAAGTTTACAGGAGGAAAATGGACAACATAAAATTAAAGAGTGTGAGATTAAGGAGGATGGATTACTTATGCATAAGAATAGAATTTATGTTCCTAGTTCTAGAGAACTTAGGAACTTGGTATTAAAAGAAATTCATAATTTTCCATATGTCGGACATCCCATTTAATAGAAAACAATTACAACAGTAAGAAGCCAATTCTTTTGGCCGTGAATGAAGAAATATTTTGTTGATTACATTGCAAATGTATGGAATGTTAAAGAGTAAAAGATGATCATAGACACCCAACAGGTTTGCTTCATCCATTGAAAATTCCAGAGAATAAATGGGAAGTGGTAACCATTGATTTTATTACTAAGTTGGAATTCTATATTTTAAATATGTCATGTACTTACTAATGGTTGTAGCATGAATTTTATGCACCCTTTTTTTAAGTGCATCAACCACCTTGTTCTTTGTTCTCTTTATGTGCTTGATATAAAATTTATATTCACTAAGAAATTCCAACCATCTAGTTTGTCTAGCATTTAGTGTTTGTTGTTTAAACAAATATTTCAAACCACTATGTTTTGTCCTTAATTCAAATTTTGTGCCCATGAGGTAATGCCTCTACATCCTTAAGGCATGTACTATAGCTGCTAACTCTAATTCATGTGTGGCATAATTTATTTCATGTTCCTTCAATTTTTTGGACTCATAACAAATGGCATGTCCATTTTGCATAAGGACTCCACCAAGCCCTTCCTTGCATGCATCTATGCACACAAAAAAATCCTCATCTGGATTTGTAACTTTCAAAATAGGTGCATCGGTTAAAAAATCCTTTAATCATTGGAAATTTTTTTCACACTTGGAAATCCACTCAAACCTTACTCTGTTCTTTTGCAAAGATGTTATTGGGTGTGCAATTTTGGAGAATCCTGCAATGAATCTCCTATAGTAACCATCTAGACCCATAAATCACCTAAATTATGAAATATTTGTTGGCGCTGGCCAACTCTTGATTTCTTCAATATATTATGGATCCACTACTATGCCCTCTTTTGAAACAATGTGACCCAAATAATGGATCTACTTTTTATAAATGGTGCATTTACTCAATTTTCCATACAATTGGTGTTCTCTTAACACTTGTAGCACCATACCCAAATTTCTCTCGTGATCTTATTCTATATTGGAATAGATAATAATATCATCCAAGAATACAATTACAAACTTATCCAGGAAATATTTGAACACCCCATTCATCAGACACATAAATGTATCCAGTGCATTTGTCAATACAAAAGGCACCACCACAAATTCATAGTGTCCATACATTGTCCTAAAGGTCTTCTTGCCAATGTCCTCTTCTTTGATTCTCACTTGATGATATCATGACCTCAAGTCAATATTGGAGAATATATTTTCTCCTTTCAGTTGATCAAAAAGATCATCAATCCTTGGAAATTATATTTATTCTTGACTGTAACCTTTTTCAGTTGTTTGAATTCAATACATAGGGGGGTAGGGTATGTATACCTTCGTAGAATTTACCAGTCAAATCGTTGGGTAGAGGGGGGTCCATTGTCCCACAAACAAGGGGGCCTCATACACCAATTTGGTGTGCTAGCTTGGTCGTGACCTTAAAAATAGATTATTATTATTATTATTATTATTATTATTATTATTATTATTATAACCTCAGTGTTCCATCTTTCTTCTTGACAAAAAGAACTAGGGAACCCCAAGGAAAAAAACTTGGGCACATGTACCCTTTCTTTAACAACTCTTATAGTTTCATTTGAAACTCTTTTAGCTACAATGTGCTAATTCTGTAGGGAGTCTTAGATATTGGGGAAACTCCAAGAATTAAGTCAATTGTGAAATCTATATCCCTCTTTGGTGGAAATATTGGCAACTCCTTAAACATATATTCATACTCTTTTAATACTATATAATCTTTGATACTTGGTTTCTTATCCTTCATTGGATCTTCTATATGGGATGCATATATCTATCACCCTTTTCTAAAACCTCTTTCCAACTGCAATGTTGAAATCTCTCAAACATATATAGGCCTTGGAATACCTTGCACCATCCTTGAATTCCCTTCCTTGTCAAGACATGTGAACACCTTGTTATAAAAATCTAAAACAACATGATCATTTTCTAGCTAATTCATACCAATCAAGCAGTCATAAGACCCCAATGGTATGATGTTCAAATATTCCTTAGTGTTAGTTCCATTCATGTTTATAGGGAATTCTTAAACAAGTTCATTAATTCTTCTCTAGGTTCCAATAGAAATATTAACTAACCAAGACTTTTCATGCTTACATTTCTTCAATTTAAATATTTAAATTAGCTTTGGATCTATATAGCTATGACTAGATCCATAATCAATTAAAATAACTATGGGTTGATTATCAATATTACATTCCACTTCAATCATGTGGGATTGATAGTATTCTTGTCTATTGTTCAAGGCTACATATATTATTAGCATAATTTTACCCATGTCCTCTATTGTTTCCTCCTTCTTGATGCTATGAAAAATATTCATCTTATCTCCTCAGTGAGGACAGTCTTTATACATGGGATATCCTTCACATCCCCAACACTTTATGAGTTTTTGTCTTGGAATATTTCCCAAGGACTTTGTCATTTTTTGATGACCCTGAGATGGTTTCCCTTTTCTATATTATTGGGATCTATTCCTCATGAAATGTGGTTTGAATCCTTTCTTTATTTGATCCATATTTTCTTTATTATTGTCATCCCAGGCCCTTTGGAATGTTGTGTTTCTTGTATTATACACATACAATTACTTGTCTTTTCTTATATCTTCTTCTAAATTCTTGGGCTCATCAAAATAAATTTTATCCTTGTAAAAGGATGGCAGTCCACTCCAAAACCTCTGAATTTTGACCTTCCCATATCTGATGAAGCTCACATACCTGAGAAGTTCCAAGAAATTTCCCTCATATTCATCCATGGACATGTTCCCAAGTTTGAGTTAAAAAACCTCTTGCATCTTATTGTCATAATATTGTTCTAACAAGTATTGCAGCTGAAAATATGTATTGAACCATTTCCAAGAAATTCTCTTCTCATCAAGGTGCTTAACCTTCTTCGGTCGATCCCACCACATAGATGCCTTCCCTTGAAGGTGGTAGGCTGCAATCCTGGCTTCTATATTTGATGAGTAGTTATGCAATTGGAAATATTTAATCATTCCTAGAAACCATGCTTCTGCAGATTCACCTTTCTTGTTTTCTCCATCAAATGATGGTGGCTTCATTTTCCTCAATTCCCCTTGCAATTTATTTGACCCATGTCTCCTTCTATGATGCCTGAAAGGAGATATACTTGAGCTTATTTCTAGCCTTGAATGTCCATTTATTGTTTTTTTCAAGTTCCTTGGGGAATGATGATGTTGATGTCTACTAATACTCCTTGATATCCTTGAGCCTCCATGATCATCCCTCCTATCATGAGACCTAGAAACCTCCACTTGCTTGGAACCAAATTCTTGCGTTGTTCCTAAATATTTGTTGACTTATTTATGAAGCATGTTCAATATTTGAAGTATATCTTACTGATCCTTCATGATCCTCTCATTATCAGCCCTATATCTCTACACTTCTTTGTGTAGGCTTCTCATAGCTACAGGATCCTGTCAATCTCTTCTGTCATTAGACTCAGTCTCAACATTACCCATGCTGAAATTCAGAACTCTAATTTCTTATTCATGGATGTAAGATCCTTGACCATTCTCTATATCTCTAGTTCTCATGTAGGAACTAAAGTCTTAATTTTTGTATCTCTATTTATGTAAGAATGTGCATGCAATAATTGTTGTTAGAATTAAGCATATTGAAAAATATTTATTAATCGGATTACAGGTCATTCTTCATTTTAAATTATGAAGATTATTAACGCACTAATCCAAATTATGATTCCTTGAATTCATTCCTCTCTGAAATATATTTCCAATGTTTTTAGTCATGCCTCAATCTGAGTTCTGAGTGAAAAGTTACAATATCTGCATGTTGCAATTTCTGCTGATTTACTGCTATAAAAATATATTTTGTCTCTTTCTGAGAAACCGTCACACTGAATTTAAAATTATGGGTGTAAATGTGTCTTGTTCTCTGCAATACCTTTCCAATGACTATTTATTTTCTCAAATCTGATCTCCGAGCTTAAAGTTATGGTCCGAAGAAGTTTTGACTATTTTACCCAATTTATCCTTCTATGTTATAGGTGTCGTATTTCACTCCCAACACATTTGCAAATTCCCATAAAAAAAATATGATTTTACCATTAGATTACATGGGACATAATATTTCCTACGACTACTCATGTGCCCCAAACAGACTTCAGAGCATGGAGTTATTCCCTTTGCAAGTAACTTTGGTGCCAAAATTTTACCCTCACTATTTTGGTTGTAACTTCCTCATATGAGCTTCGTTTTGAAAACTATTTAGGTCATTGGATATTTTTCTCCAATTTATTTTATTTGAGATATAGAGATATATTGTACCTTGGTACATTCTGTTATTGTGGGTTTCGACTACCTAAAAACATTTTTCAGGCTCTAAAAAATGCCCTGCAAGTTAATGACCTTCGAAAACCACAAAATTTTGCATAAAATTGATTGTTTTACTACTATAAAAACCCCTTAAATATGACTCATTGATCTACACTAAATCAACCATTGGCGACCGACATTATCCCTTAGGCATGCACCACACTTTTCCTGACCTCTCGACCACACCGTCAACCATCGACCCAACTCCTTAACGACTGATTCACAACACAAATCTAAATTGGTCGATTCGACCGCTGACCATCGACGATATTCATTGGTGAATGAAACTCCCAAATAATTTGGAAAATGCCTAACCATCATCCCATCGATGATCAACAATCCCCAATGACTATCGAAAATAATTCCCCAAATCGGCTAACCTGACCATCATCCATGAGCCACTTCTAGGTTGACGTGACATGACACGTGGATGTTGACGTGGCATGACATGCCATCCTAGGGTGTCAAATTGAGTAACATGGCATGACACATGGATGCTGAAGTGGAATAACACGTGGATGATTCCATCATCATTATATTTTATTTCATCTGCAATCGACCACTTCTCTTGGAAAAATGAAAACTCTTGTCACAATCCACTGATCCCTGATTCGTTGGCCATCGATGATAAACTATCCCCCTGTATGCATGAAATATTAGTTGGATTCTATCAATCCCTGACTTTTCAGACATCGACAATCGATGAAACTCTTTGTACGTGTGAAACTTTCATCAAATAATGTCGATCCCTTACCATCAACAAGTTTCATTGGTAAACTTTGACACTTACAAAATTTGGTGAAAACATGCCGATCCCTGATTCATTGGCCATTGACGGTCAGGGACTTGTTTTGGACAAAATAAACTCTTCACCAAACTTGTTGATTCAACCATCGACCATCGGTGAGTTCTGCTAGAAAACTTAAAACTCTCCACAATTATTTTTTATTTGACCATCAACCATCAATGAATTCAATTGGGGAACTTCAACACTTAGCAATTTTTTATCAAATGATAGGTGAATCTGAGTTGTTTATCTCTTACTCAAGATGATATTGGTTGTCAATTTTGTTCCATCTCCTAAATGAAAAAAATGAACATAGGTCGTCGATCTAATCCATTTAAAAAATCTATGAAATGAATCCTAACTGTTGATTTTATCAACCTTTCAAAAGGGATGAACCCTATATATTGTTAAATTTATCATGACGAATATCAACCATTTATATTGATATCAAAAGAGATATTGACCGTTGATTCACCAAATTTCCTGAACACTATAGTAGCCATTAAAGATCGAAATTCTACCATTCCAAGTTGAATTCTGCTCTGCAACTTGCAGATTAACTTCATTAAATTCTCTTAGTTTTGATTCATTGTAACATGAATCCTTCCTACTAATTTCAGGATTTGACTATGATTTTCTCTCATTTTTCCCCAATTTCCCCATAGACAAATCTGTAGCAGTGAATTTTACCCAAATTCACACCGGTTCTTGGCCCATATAGGTCCAGTGTTGAACCAATATCTCTRATACCACTTTGTAATGTACCCRWCCYTTAGCTGGGTCAYGCCACTACTAAAATGACTCACTAAAATTCCTCATACTAAATCCAAATGCAGAAATTAACACACGACATGAAATTAAAGTTCATTCAGTTGCCCATACTCAATAAACACACACACACACACACACACACATATACTCTTAATGCGCACAACAACAATTAAATATGAACAACAACATTCAAMCATAAAATAGAGACATGAATTCATATTTCTTCTCACAATAAGCAACATTAACCAAATATAACTTAGAGTAAAATGCAAAACAATTATATATCATCATTTAACACATCAATACAACAGATAAGAACTTATCTTATAAAATTATGCAACCCGTTGTAGAGGATGGGCGTTCCTCCCAACTATATCCTTTTTGTTCTAGTTCTCAACAGAAAGACACCCCCAAGCTAGGGGATATGAATCCACAAGAGACATAGGTCCCTAAGGCTAGCTAATGTTCCCCTTTCAGTAGTTAAAATCAACTAATTCTATTCCACCAGAAATATTCCCCTTAACCTGCACAAATGAAGGTATGGAATCCCCATTCACTACTCATAGTCCCTCCAGCCTTTCCAATCCCCTATAGGGATTCCAACATAGGTTGAAAAATAATTTTTATTCTTGGGACCTCAAGAATTCTACAGCAACAACCAAAAATTTGCCCAACAACAAAACATGTTCTTCTTCAACAAATTTTGAGAAACACGTCACTCCCAAGCACGTAGCCTCTTTATTCACAATATTACAGCTCCAAACAGTAGCCAAACATGTCCACAATAGATTCCTTCAATTTCCTACACTCAAAAATCCATTACTGGCCAAAAAAATCCATGTAAAAACAACTCCCTGTGCAACAACGTGAATGTGCAAAATTTGGTCTCCTACCCATAGGAATTTCCTCTCTTTCTCTTTCTTGCTTGATTTTCACTCTTCCCTAAGTTGATTTTACTTATCCCCCATGCTCTCAATATCTATGGGAAGTGACTCTCACACCAACCCTCTTACATGAATTCAATGATTGGGATCAAGAACACTCAACAACTAATGAAAGGTTCATGGCAAGGACAATCTAGAGAAAAATAGGAAATAGGCCTTGGTTTAATATATATGGGCAATTATCCCTTTTGGACCCCTTCCATATCTTTTGGATACTTAGCCCCCAATCCTTGTTTGTGTCTTTCCACATCTGTAAATACATTTCATTCATTATATTTCAATTTACATCGTTTACATATTGGCTCTCGAACATACATCACATTTACAATATACATCGCTTGGCTCTCGACCACATACTACATTTACAATATACATCGCTAGTTTGGGGTTTGAAAATGGGGATGTCACAAAAATGAAGTCTAAATAAGAAGACATCTCAATACCGTGGAAAGATTGGACTTGTAGATAAAGTCTTCTATAATAAGTGAGATGATTTAGAGGAGAAGTTTAAATGCCTTGAAGGAGACGTGTTCATTATATTCTGACCTGTTGATAATTTCACCTTCCAAGTCAGGACTTCTCATGCATTGTTGTTTCAATTTACGTGGAACCAATGGGTAGTATAATTTGGGAGCACCCACCAAATGGATAAGGATGCCTCCTTGTTCACTTGGTTGGAATAAGATAAGGAGAGTAAAATCTATGTTTCTAATGATTTTTCTATGGATGTTGTTGGTCAGGGTGATGTTTCTTATCGACATCTATCATGTACCAAATATCAGTGCCAATATTTTTTCCTTTGTTGAGTTAACAAATACAAGTAATATTGTGGAATTTTGGCTAGATCGGTTCTATGTTCATTATTTGACGAAAGGGAAGTTGATTTTCATTGGCGGGATTCTCAACTCAAGGGATGGTTTGTACAATTTTATTGCAACAAATCGACCTAAGCCTGAACTGAATGCACTTGTTTCTCACATTGATGAAGGAATTCAAATTTTGCATGAGAAACAAAAACACCTGAACTTCCAAAGTTTGCATGCACATGAAACTCAGAACATGGTTGTTGGTTTGCTGAAGGTGTCTCCCATGGAAGGAGTTTGCAAGGGGTGTGTACTTGGGAAGCATCATCATGCACCATTCGACTCTCGTAAAGCATGGAAAGCATAGAGCTGACTGGAACTAGTTCATAGTGATGTTTGTTGCATCAATTTACCATCACTCATAGGTTCAAGGTACATTTTGACTTTCATTGATGATTTATATCACTTTACATGGGTTTACTTTCTAAAGAATAATAGCCTTGTCTCTGAAAACATCATGGAGTTTCATGCCTTTGTTGAGAAGAAATGTGGTTGACCCATCAAATTCTTGAGATCAGAAAATGGTGGTGAGTATGTAAATTGAACTTTTGAAGAATACCTTCTTCAATCTAGTATTTAATGGAATCATTTGGTTCATCGCACTCCCTAGTAGAATAACATTGTAGAACACAAAAATCAGAGGTTAGTTGAAATGTCTAGATGTCTTTTGCAGTTTAAATGTTTTCATCGCTTCTGGGTTGAAGAAGTATATTTTTCAATATATCAGCTCAATTGCATATTGACTTGAGTTTTTCCTTCCATGACTCCATTTGAATGATGGTATGGGAATAATCCTTCAGTCAGCCACCTCTATGTGTTTGGATGTGTTGTCTAGGATCAAATTCCTAATGATTATAGAAAGAAGTTGAATGCAAAGATTCATTCTTTCATCATGATTGGATACTCTGAAGAGTAGAAATACTATCGATTGTTTGATCATGTTAAACAATAAATTATTATCAGGCATAATGTTTGATTTGATGAGAAGTCTTATGGAGTTACATTTTTTAATGCCTCTTTGGGATTGCTAAAGGACAGTCCATTTGATGTTGTCTCTAACACTGGTGATCCTGTTCAATTCTTCAATCCATCAACTAGATAGTCAAACTTTCTCCCCCTTTCGAATCAATTGTCGACCTCCAAGTCGACTAGTTCATCGTCCTCTATTTCAACTGGTCTTCCAACTAAATAACTTCCTAATTTTGATTTACCTATTGAAGTGAACCATAGTTCACTTTTTTCTTGTATAACCATATGGGAATCCAATACAATTGAATTTGTTGGAGTTGATGCCAGAGATTCCCCCTACGAATGATAGACTTGAAGTCAAAAGAAACATGCTAGAGATTCCTTGATGACTCGTGTACTCAAAACCGCTGACCATGTCACCTATTCAAATACTAAAATATGACTTAAATGGGAGAAATCCATGAAAAAAAAATGATTCTTTGTCAAAGAATAACACTTGGTACTTGGTTACCCGGCAACAAGGAGAGAACATTGTGAAGTGTTGATGGGTCTACAGGACCAAATTTACCTCTTAAGGTGTTTTTGAGAAACATAAAGCATGCCTAATTATGAAGGTAATTTCTCAAAAATAAGACATCGAATACATTGAAACCTTTCCCCTTGTCACAAATATGAACTCTATTTGACTAATTCTTTCCATTGTTGATCGTTTTGGATGGAAAATCCATCAAATGGACATGAAAAGTGATTTTCTACATGGAGACCTGTCTGAAAAAAATTTCATTTAAAAACCACTTGGCTTTGTGATAGATTCAAATTTGTTTTGTCGAAAAGAAAAGTGACTTTATGGTTTTAAGCAGGCTCTCCGATATTGGTATGCTAAGATCAATGATTTATTTCTTCAACTTGATTTCAAATGGTGTGAATTTGATCACAACATGTAAGATATCCAAAATAATGGAGGCTCCTTGATTGTTGTTGTATATGTAGATGATTTACTCATTACTAGAAATGACAATGATCTCATCCTTGGATTGAAGAAACAACTTTTTGACTCTTTTGATATGCTAGATCTTGGTACTCTACATTATTTTTTAGGTTTCTAGTATTACCACTTTGTGATGAATTTTTCATTTCTCAGTTTAAATATGTTATGGATATGTTAACACATTTTAATATGGCTTATTGCAAGCCTTGCGCTACTCCTTTTCAATATGGAGTAAATATTAGCAAATATTTTTTAACACCCATATTCGATGCTACCCTCTATTGGCAATTGGTCGACAATATTATTTATCTTACTCATAGTCGACCTGAAATTTCCTTTGGTGTTAGTGTAGTTTCTCAATTTATGGAAGACCCTAATGAAATCCACTGGAAAACAATAAAATGAATTGTTCGATATCTTAAGGGTACCACTCAATTTGGTATCAAGTATTGTTAAAGTTTAGATTCACTAATCAACTTCACCAACTCCAACTGGGCTGGCAATGATGATTATCAGAAGTACACCTCTAGTTATGTGTTTCATTGTAGCATTGGACCTTTGGTGTGGTCATGTAAGAAACATAAGGTAGTCTCTTTGTAGACTATATAAGTAGAATATTGTGGCATTTTTCAAGAAGGTAATGAAGCACTATGGATTCACAAACGTTTGGGAAAGCTCAAGGCCTTCCTGTTCAAACCTCAACTACATCTACTGTGATAACTAGACTGCTATACAAGTTATTGACAATCTTGTTTCCCATAGTAAGATGAAGTACATTGATATCCATTCTCACTACTTGAGACCGTTGGTTCATGAGAACATTGTCTCTCTTGAATATTGTGGAATAGAATATCACATTGTTTACATATTCACCAAACCTTTAGCTGAAGTTAGATTTATCAATATTTGCACAATACTTGGCCTTTGAGAAGATGTAATTATGAGGGGGTGTCCAAATGACCTAATTTAACCTCCTAAAAGTCCAGAGCTATGTATTGATGGGTGGGGGGGGTATTGGAACATCAATAATCGATGGTTCATCACATATCTCCTAGGTTCAGTTGGTCGAGAGGTCAACCTACATTTTGGATAGAGTCGATCAAAAATCAACTAGTGCACTACAACAGCCACTCAAGTAGTCGATGTGCATGTCATTTGGACAATCGAACAACAGTCCAAGATAGTCAGGTGGTATATCAACCAACCCAGAAATTGACTACGATTTGCATGCCTAGGAAGTATAGTTAAGCATCCCTTTTGAGCTGACTCGATAGAGAAGATTTGGAAAAGTCAACTCTAATCACCGACAGTTACATGTGGACAAGATCTTCCAGATTCTATGGAAGTTGGTTAGACCTTGAGACTATAAAAGAAGAACCCTTGGGTCATTATCATTGATGGGTATAGTGCAATAGGTCATGTGGATCAAGATGTGGAACATGCAATGTGATGTTATGATCACAGTGTTCTCTTCTTAAGTGTTGTAACAGTGTCATTAGACAACACCCTTTGTCTTCAAAAAAAAAAAAAACTCTTCAATTATCTGCAGTACCATGTTCTCTATTTCATTTTGTGTTCCACCCTATTCCCAACAATGGTATCAGATCCAATGGTTTAACACCTTGACCTGCTATCTGCAAACCTTAATCAATCAGGTTTATTATGTGATTAAATCTGGGCCAGACATTTGTTGATCATAACTTATTGAAACAAACCAGTCTATATAGATATCAAATATTGATCCTATTGTTAGGAATGGATCAAACTATGCAATATGGGCACCAGATATGGAAACCATATTCAAAATTAAAGGGCGGTGGAAATATATGAAGGTTGCAATTCTAGATCCAACAGACGACCAAGAAAAGTTCATTGTTGATGGAAATAAGGATGAGTTTGTGGGGGTCATTATGACCTACATCTAGTGAAAGATTCACTTTCACCTCAGTTGAATCAACTATCCTCATCAATTTTGGAAGAAGATGAAGTTATTCTTCAACCGATTTGATGAGAGCCACACCATGCAATTGGAGAAAGAGTTGATCTCTCTTAATCTTCACTCCTTTGAGTGAATGGAGGACTACTTGGTGCATGTCAAACAAATCCATTTGAAATTGGGAAAATGTGGAAAGAACTATCATAAGAAGGATGGAGAACTCATTGAGTTGGTCTTGATGAAATTGAGAAAACCATTCGACATGTTCATGTTGACTTTTCACGCCAAGTAGAAATCATGCAAGGAAGATGGTAAGGATTAAATATTTGAATATTTTTGTGGCCTTTTGATCACTGATCAACATTTTTTTATTGATAAGACAAGCTTGGTGGTAAACACTAGGCCCTCTTTCTCAAGGGAAAGGGAAAGATGGATCCCAGGGATAGAATACTATTTGATGCCTCTACACAAAAACATGCATACCATGACTGATCTAGGTGGATATCGGTGGCCACCCACCTTTTCCAGTTGACTCAAAATATCTTTCTGGCAATTTTCGTAATTTACTATTTTTAGCAGTTTTTCAAGTCCTGAACTTTGAGAGCCATTTTGAGGCCCTAAATGACGTTTTTTTGTGTATGTTGTAGACATAAATATTCATCATGATATTTTTGGGCAACTACTGTAGTCCTCGGATATATATTTCCAACGGGCTATCGTATGCCTAAAATGAAGATCATATGAAAAAGTTACGACCCCGAGAAGTTGATGTATTGACTTACCCAAACGGGGCCCAGATGACTTTTGGCGCTTCATCTCCTAAGGTTAGGTCTTTGGATGTATAGGGTTTTTGAAAATCTTGTTTATTGTAAAAAGGCCTTCAGAGCCTCATTGTAATTATCTTCTTATGAATGAGCACAATCATCACATCTCTCCTCAGAGATAAGCCGCCACCATTCCAGCAAGCTTGTTTTCCACTGCATTTTACAGTTTCAACTTATTTCCTTATTGAATAGAAATCCAGTTTTACTATATCTCTGTTATTTTGTGTTAATCATCTGTTAATCATCTGTAGTCATTTTGTTTTTCTCATAAAATCTGGATCGGTGGTATCAGAGCGGTCTTCTCCTTGTCGTCTTAATGCATGTTCCCAACGAGGTCAGAGTACAAAGAATTGGGTCTTGAGCTTGTTTCTCTTAAGGACCAAAGCTCTCACATGCCCAAGTGAACTCTCATGGCAAGAGAAAAGAAAGATGACAGGATAGGAGATCCTTTCAAAATGTTGCTTGAGGAATCCCTCATCCAAAAGAGGAATGAGATGATGGATAGTTTCACGCAAATCCTTCGACAACTACCAACAGGTGATGCATCTTCTTCGAGCAGAGGCAATGCCCCCTTCAAGGTACAAAAAAACTTTGATATTCTTGTATTTGAAGGTCGGATAGATGCAGATGTTGTAGACAAGTGGTTGAATCTACTAGAAGGGTATTTTTCTGTAAATAACTTTTCGAATATAGAAAAGATTACTTTTGCACTCCTCAAAGTCGTTCCCCATGTCAAAGATTGGTGGGAAATTTTCTGTGAGAAAAAGGAAATAGAGGAACCCTCATTATTTACAGTCATGACCACTTGGGAATCATTTAGGGATGCTATTAAGGAATACCACGACTACCACCAGGTCCTGATAGAACAAATAGATGTATGGAAGACCACGTTCAAGTCAAACGAAGGCCTTTTTGAATGGTTGGTCATGCCCTTTGGTTTGACAAATGCTACAACCACTTTCATGAGGATGATGGATGATATATTACGACCATTCACTAATAATTTTGTAGTGGTGTATTTGGATGAGATTCTCATTTACAACAAGTCTTGGGTAGAACACTTGTAGCATATTCAACAGGATCTGCACACCCTGCGGCAGAATAAGATATACACCAACTTGGAAAAATGATCCTTTGGCATAGACAGGGTCCATTACCTGGGCTACATTTTTTATCAACATGGCATACATGTGGATCCAGCCAATATCCAAGTCAGCCATGACTGTCCAGCCCCAACCACACTCACTGAGCTTTGGAGCTTCTTGGGCCTTTCCAATTTCTACCGCAGGTTTGTGTTGGGATTCTCCCATATTGCATGGGCCCTCAGCCAAATAACTAGGGGTGGTGGTAAGGAAACATTTGCGTGGGGCTGGTCCCAAAAACAAGTGTTCGATGATTTGAAGTAGCACTTGTGATCATCCCCAATACTTTCACTACCAGACTACAACAGCCCTTTGAGATCACGACAGATGCTTAAGACTATGTTGTGGGTGTCATTCTCACTCAGCATCACCACCCCGTGGCCTATCATAGTGATACACTATCAGATTTTTTCTGTAAGTACCCTACATACGACAAAGAAATGTAGTCTATTGTGCAATTTTGCCGCCAGTGGAGACATTACATTCTTGGGAGGGAGAAATTCATCCACACTGATCATAAGCCACTACAGTTTATGTAGACACAAGGTAAATTATAGAATGACCGATATCAAAAGTGGTCCACATACTTACAACAATTCCACCTCAACATCAAGTATAAAATAGGAAGCACCAACCATGTCGTCGATTGCCTCAGTAGACCACCAGTCATGACACTCATCATGGTGCTAGACTCTTGAGGCCATGAGACCTCTGGATGGCCCCAACTCTATGAGACA